>CAUYUJ010019356.1:0-52389 GCA_963575745.1 Prorocentrum cordatum | reverse complement strand
GGCTCTTCTTTAATAATAATTATAAATAAACAAATAAATAAATTGATAAAGGATTCATTAAATAAATACGTAAATAAATAATATATATATACATATATATATATATATACTGAGGGGACCCCCCCCCAAACAAAAAAACAACTCAAAAAAATATATTTCTTCTTTTTAATATATGTATATATATATATACATATACATATACATATATACATATAAGGAGTCGCTGTGCGCAGCCAACGCAGCCTTTTCCTCCTCCACCTCCTTCTCCTCCCCCTCCTCCTCCTCCTCCTCCTTCTCTTCCTCCTCCTTTTTCCTCCTCCTCCTCCTCCTCCTCCTCCTCCTCCTGCTCCTTCTCCTCCCCCCCCCTCCCCCTCCTCCTCCTCCTCTCCCTCCCCCTCCCCCTCCTGCTCCTACATGGCTCACCGCACGGCGTCGCAACGCCGCGCAAGCACGGGCCACATCGGACGAAAGGAACACTCGGGGAAGGCCTCCCGCAATGGCTTGAAGATGGCCGAAGAGGGCCCCAAGAGGCACACATCGGCCTGCGACCATCGTGAAACGTACGTGTTCAGCATACTCGGTTACTTCGTCTTCGCAACGCCCCAGATTCCCCCGAAGAGCCCCAAGGCACCCCAAGAGAAACCGAAAAAGGCCCATGACGGTCCAAACAAGTCGTCCTGCGGGGCTCACGGAATCCCCAAGACGGCCCAGGAGGTCCCGAAGCCAGCCCACGAGGCCCCCAAGACGGCCTCAGGGAGGCCCGATAGAGCCTCCTTCGAAATCGCGTTCCAAGAAGCTTCTCCGGCAACGTGATTACCGGGGTCCCCAGGCGCCCGAAGGCCTTAAAAGGACACTCGAAAAAGGCCCGGAGGGACACAGTTCGTTGATTTGCGGGAGATATTGTTGTTCTTCCGCGCGGAGAAAAGGGAAAGGGCAAAGGAGGAGGGGGAGGAGGAGGAGGAGGAGGAGGAGGAGGAGGAGGAGGAGAAGGCTCGAGGGCGATCGCCGATCGGCGACGGTGATTGACGACGACGGTCGCCGACGACGACAATCGACGACAATGACAACAGCCGACGCCGCCGATCGCCGATCGACGGCGACGACAACGGCCACGCCGACCTGAGCCCAAAGTGGCTCGGCGCACGCGGACAGCGTCGCCGCCGTCGCCGTGGCCGTCGTCGTTGTCGTCGTCGCTCGTCGTCGTCGGTCGTCGCCGTCGACGACCGTCGTCGTCATCGTCAATCACCGTCGCCGATCACCGTCACCGATCGTCGATCGCCCTCGAACCCTCACCCCCGTTCCTCCCCCCCCCTCCCCCTCCTCCTCCTCCTCCTCCTCCTCCTCCTCCCCCTCCTCCTCCTCCTCCCCCTCCTCCTCCTCCTCCTGCAGCTCGTGTATCGACCTCCATCGCCTCTTGCACTCCTACGAGTGACCCAGGCACCAACAGGCTGGCCAGATGATTGAGTTTGCGCGACCTAAGCGGGAGATCATGGTGAAACAAGGAACGCGCACTCCACGGGCCCAGCGTGAGCGGAAGGCTGCCCCCGACGCTGGACTTCCAGAGCTGTAAGGCCGCGCTAAAGACTCGCTTCCCTGCCAGCGACCGCCTGCTTGACAATGGGTTCCACCTCCGCCCTGTCCAGGTCGAGCTTGGCGAAGGCAGCGACGTCCCACAGGATCTTGGCGGTGCCGTCCTCGAGCGGTGTGATCTGGCAGAACGGGGCCCGCTGCGCCGACAGCTGTTGATGAAGAAACGCCGCTCAGGAAAGCGTTCCTCCAGAGCACGTTGGGCCCTCTTGAGAGCGAGCTTCTTCTGGATTTGCTGCGATGGCTCGCCCTCCGCCACATGCAGCTCCTGGCGATGACTCTGACGGTCCACGATCGCAATCCGCTCCCATGTTATTGGCCCCGTCTTGCGAGCACCCAGCGCCTGCTGGACACGTCTCGCTGCGATCTGCGGTGCGCCAGCGAAACGAATACTGAACTTCTTGTCCGCAAGGGCAGAGTAAATCTTCTAATCCTCAGCCTCGAGATTGACCCTTTTCGAGCCAGGGTGGCGATGGCATGCTTGACTTCCGCGGCGGCCACCATGGGCGCGGCTCTCGCCAGCACGATGGTGTAGCCGGGGGGGTTCGAGTACGCGGGGTTGGCAGGGCGGACATCTGGTTTCTCATTGACTTATTGAGCAAGAAATGCAGCTGCTTCTCGAGATGATCGATCTTCTTGTCATTCTCCTACAGTCGAAGTGCGTGACGCTGGCCCACGTGCTCCATGTGTCCCAGCCACTTCTCCACCTGCTTGGCCAAACCTCCGCACGAGGTGCGCACCGTGGACGCTAAGCTAGTGACGGTCTCCTGCATACGGGCGTCGGCTGCCACTAGCTCTGACTTGGTGGAGTCGACATAGGCACGGATATCAGCAGGATCCTCACCAGCAGCAGTACGAGAAGACTGGGCCACGGTATTCTCCTCGGTCGTGCGGAATCATTCATCCTCGTTCGTGGCAGCATGCGCCGCACGTGCCCGACGGGCGCGTTCACGTGAACGCGTGCTGTCCCTGACCTTCTGGCACTCTTGCGAAGGGAACGTAGGCACGATCTCGATGTCCTCGAGCGCACGTCGGCGCTCTCCAGCATCCACTGCGGAAGCCATCGGAAGACGGGAAACTCGCAAGAGACTGCCTTGGTCGTGATTGCAACAAAGAAACCCACGGCCGCACGAGGGCTCACCGTGGGGATCGCGCGAGAAGAAAAGAAAGCCTGCTGCAGGCGCGCACGCCTCGGGCCAACCCCTCGGCAGCAGACAAGCACGAAACCGCAGGGCGACGGTTTCGTACTTGAGCCAAAATGGCTTGAGCCAAAATGGCCATGGATCACCTCCTCCTCCTCCTCCTCCTCTTCCTCCTCCTCCTTCTCTGCCTCCACTTCCTCCTCCTCCTCCTCCTCCTCCTCCTCCTCTGACTCCACCTCCTCCTCCTCCTCCCCCCCCTTTCCTCCTCCTCCTCCTCCTCCGGAAATCATGTTCCCGGAGAGGCTGCCGGGGACAGGATTTCGGACGATGCGGGAAAGACTGAGCCCAGGGTGGCTCTGCGCACGCGGACAGCGTCGCTTCCGTCGGCGCGGCCGTCGTCGTCGCCGTCGATCGTCGATCAGCGGCGTCGACTGTCATCATCGTCGTCGATCGTCGTCGTCGTCGATCGTCGGCCGTCGTCGTCGTCGTCGTCGTCGTCGTCGTCGTCGTCGTCGTCGTCAATCACCGTCGCTGGTCGTCGTCGCCGTCAATCACCGTCGCTGGTCGTCGTCGCCGATCGTCGATCGCAATCCTTGAGCTGTGGTCCTCCGGGCCTTTTTGGATGTCCTTTTAGAGCCGTTTTGGGGCCGTCCTGGGGCCCTCTTGGGCGTCCTGGGAACCCGGAAACCATATTCCCGGAGAGGCTTCCGGGAACGTGATTTCGAACGAGGCCCTCTTGGGCCTCCCTGAGGCCGCTCTGGGGGCCTCCTGGGCCGCCTTGGGGCCTCTTGGGCCGTCTTGGGGGGTTCCGTGAGCCCCACAGGACGACCCTTTTGGGCCGTCTTGGGCCGTCTTGGGTCTCTCTTGGGCTGTCTTGGGGCTCTTCGGGGACGTCAAGGGCACTGTGAAGACGAAGCAAGCGAGCATGCTGAAAACATACGTTTTACGACGGGAATTGGCAGATTGTTGCCTCTTGAGCCGTCTTGGGCTCTCTTCGGCCATCTCCAGCCATCTCGGGCCCCCTTGGAGCGCTCTTGGGCGTCTTGGGGCCCTCTTGGCCTCGCTGAGGCTGTCTTGAGGGCCTCTTGGGCTGTCTTTGGGGCCTCATGGGCCGTCTGGGGCGGGATCGTGGACCCCACAGGACGCCCTGGGCGGCCATGCCAACCGGTGGCACCACCCCACCCCCGCCCTCTGGCAGGCCTCTTGGGACGTCTCGGAGCCGTCTTCGACCGTCTCGGGACCATCTTGGGCCGTCTTGGGCGTCTCGGGGCCTTCTACGGCCTTCTTGGGGCTCGTTTCGGGGCTAACTTGGGCCGTCTTGTGCAGCCGTCTTGGCCCCCTCTTGGTCTGTCTTGAGGGCCTCTTGGGACTGTTTAGGCACTCTTGGGTAAGTCTTCGGAACTTGTTGGGCCGTCTTCAAGCCCGTGAAGGTCGAAGCGTTGCACATGCTAGAAATGCACGTTCCCCAACAGGAATTTAACGAGTTTGGCCTCTTGGAGCCCTCTTGGGAGTGTTTTGGCAGGCCTCTTGGGACGTCTCGGAGCCTTCTAGGACCATCTCGGGGCCATCTTGGACCGTCTTGGGCGACTCTGGGCCTTCTTGGGCCGTCTTTGGCGCCGTCTTGGGGCCAACTTGGGCCGTTTTGGGCGCCTCTTGGGCCGCCTAGGCGCCCTCTTGGTCCGCCTTGGGGGCCTCATGGGATCCTCCGGGGCCGTCTTGGGGGAGTCTTGGGAGCTTCTTGGACCGTCCTCACAGCTGTGAAAGCTGCAAAGGCGCACATACTAAAAATGCAAACTCCCTAATCGAAATTTAATGATTTTGGCCTCTTGAGGCCCTCTTGGGAGTGCTCTGGGAGCCTTCTTGGAGCATCGTGGGCCCATTTTGGGCCGTATTGGGCAACTCGAGGGCTTCTTGCGCCGTCTTGGGGTCCTCTTGGAACCTTTTGGGCTCGTTTTGGCACCCTCTTGGCCTCTCCGGGCCGCCTCTGGAGAGCGAAGCGGGGGGGCATCAGCGAGCGTATTAAAAGTTGTTGCGGGCTGGGCCTGCCCAGGCCGAGGGGGGGTATTCAGATTGTCCATTGTGTAAATATATAGAGAGATATAGATATATGTATGTATGTATGTATGTATGTATGTATGTATGTATGAATGTATGTATGTATGTATGTATGTATGTATGTGTGTGTATGTATGTATGTATGTATGTATGTATGTATGTATGTATGTATGTATGTATGTATGGATGTGTGTGTATGTATGTATGTATGTATGTATGTATGTATGTATGTATGCATGCATGCATGCATGCATGTGTGTATGTATGTATGTATGTATGTATGTGTGTGTATGTATGTATGTATGTATGTATGTATGTATGTATGTATGCATGCATGCATGCATGCATGCATGTATGTGTGTGTGTATGTATGTATGTATGTATGTATGTAAGTGTGTGTGTATGTATGTATGTATGTACGTACGTACGTACGTACGTATGTATGTATATGTGCATATGCACACACACATGTGTATATACCACAAAAATACGCTACCGAGGAACCCTAGATACTTCGTTTAATCACTTGTGTTCGCAGAGCTGAGAGGCAACATGTGGACAACGCTCGCAACCGCTACCCTGCTGCTACCGTCGACGGGCGCTCATAAGGGGACCACCCCCTGCGCACCCCATATGGCGTCGAGAAATTGCCACGCCTGCTGCGTCCTGGACGTGAGGCGCGCATACCGGGACCACCCCCTGCGCACCCCCTATGGGGTCGAGAGCATGCCACGCCTGCTGTGCCCTAGACGGGAGGCGCGCATAGCGGACCCCCCCTCTGCGCATCCCCCACGAGGTCGGGAACATTCCACGCCTGCTGTGCCCTGGACGAGAGGCGCGCATAGCAGGACCACCCTCAGCGCTCCCCCTTTATGCCTATGGGGGGCGAAAAAAAAGCCACGTTTGGTTTGTCTTGGACGGAATGCGCGCATGGGAAGACCACCCCCTGCGCACCCCCTATGGGGTCGAGAGAATGCCACGCCTGCTGTGCCCTAGACGAGAGGCGCGCATCGGGAGACCACCCCCCGCACACCCCTTTCATGGGGTCGTGCCCTGGACGACAGGCGCGCATGTGGAAACCACCCCCTGCGCACCCCCTTATGGGGCCGAGAGCATGCCACGCCTGCTGTGCCCTGGACGACAAGCGCGCATGTGGAAACCACCCCCTGCGCACCCCCTTTTTATGGGGTCGAAAACATGCCACGCCTGCTGTGCCCTGGACGAGAGGCGCGCATAGGGAGACCATCCCCTGCGCACCCCATTATGGGGTCGAGAGCATGCCACGCCTGCTGTGCCCTGGACGGGAGGCCCGCATACGGAGACCACCCCCTGCGCACCCCCTGTGGGGTCGAGAGAGTGCCAAGCCTGTTGTGCCCTGGACGAAAGGCGTGCATAGGGAAACCACTCCCCGCGCACCCCCTATGGGATCGAGAGAATGCCACGCCTGCTGTGCCCTGAGCGAGAGGCGCGCGTAGGGAGACCCCCCATGCGCACCCCCTTGATGGGTTCGAGAGGATGCCACGCCTGCTGTGCCCTGGACGAGAGGCAAGCATAGGGAAACCACCCCCTGCGCACCCCCTATGGGGTCGAGAGAATGTCAAGCCTGTTGTGTCCGATGCGAGAGGCGCGCATAGGGAGACCACCCCCTGCGCACCCCCTGAAAGGTCGAGAAACTGCCACGCCTGCAGTGCCCTGCAAGAGAGGCACGCATAGGGAGACCACCCCCTACGCACCCCCTTCACGGGGTCGAGAGAATGCCACGCCTGGTGGGCCCTAGACGGGAGGCGCGCATAGGGAGACCACCCCCAGCACACCCCCTATGGGGTCGAGAGCATGCCACGCCTGCTGTGCCCTGGACGAGAGGCGCGCATAGGGAGACCACCCCTTCGCACCCCCTTTATGGGGCCGAGAGCATGCCACGCCTGCTGTGCTCAGCTGTGCCTCGCTGTGAGAAGGAGAAATGGGAGGAGGTGAGGTGAGTGAGGGTCGCGGGTGCGACGCGGCAGGGATGAAAACCAGAACCCCACGAAACACGTGGGGAACAAATTATGCTAACGATTCCTGTCTGCCACCCGCCCTCGCCTTCTCCATCTTCTTCTATCATCCCCCTCCTCCTCCTCTGTCTCCTCTTCGTCGTTGTGCGCCTCCCCCATCATCATCACTCGTTTGCTCCTCGTCTTCCTTGTCCTCGTTCTCCTCCTCCTTCTCCCCATCCTCCTCCTCGTTCTCCTCCTCCTCCTCCTCCTCCTCGTCCTCCGCCTCTTCCTCCTCCTCCTCCTCATCTTCCTCGTTTTTCATCTTTTCCTATTGTTTGTCCTCTTCGTTCTCCTCCCCCTCCTCCTCCCGTTCCTCCACCTCTTCGGTGTCTTCGATATCGCCCTGCTCGCTCAGGCGGGGCCTCCCTGGAGGGGTGGGAGGGGCACGAAACCTGATAAATAGTATGGTATTCGAAAACCCTGCTCGCTCAGGCGGGGCCTCCCTGGGGGGTGGGAGGGGCACGAAGCCTGTTAAATAGTATGGTATCCGAATGCCCTGCTCGCTCAGGCGGGGCCTCTCTGGAGGAGTGTGAGGGGCACGAAGCCTGATAAATAGTATGGTATTCGAATAGCCTGCTCGCTCAGGCGGGGCCTCCCTGGGGGGGTGGGAGGGGCACGAAACCTGATAAATAGTATAGTATTCGAATACCCTGCTCGCTCAGGGGGGCCTCCCTGGAGGGGTGGGAGGGGCACGAAAGAAGCCTGATAAGTAGTATGGTATTCGAATACCCTGCTCGCTCAGGCGGGGCCTCCTTGGAGGGGTGGGAGGGGCACGAAACCTGATAAATAGTATAGCATTTGAATACCCTGCCCGGTCAGGCGGGGCCTCCCTGGAGGGGTGGGAGAAGCACAAAGCCTGATAAATACTATGGTATCCGGATACACTGCTCGCTCAGGCGGGGCCTCCCTGGAGGGGTGGGAGGGGCACGAAGCCTGCTAAATACTATGGTATCCGAATACACTGCTCCTGCAGGCGGGGCCTCCCTGCTGGAGGGGTGTGAGGGGCTGGCTGACAAATAGAAACGAAACCTGATAAATCGTATGGTATTCGAATACCATGCTCGCTCAGGCGGGGCCTCCCTGGAGGGGTGGGAGAAGCACAAAGCCTGATACATAGTATGGTATCCGAATGCCCTGCTCGCTCAGGCGGGGCCTCCCTGGAGGGGTTGGAGGGGCACAAAGCCTGATAAATAGTATGGTATTCGAATACCCTGCTCGCTCAGGCGGGGCCTCCCTGGAGGTGTGGGAAGGTATAGTATGGTGTGGAAGGTATGGTATTGTATGGCAGCTATGGTATGGTATGGTATGGAAGGTATGGTATGGTAGCTATGATATGGTAGGTATGGTATGGTATTGTACGGATGGTATGGAGAAGGGAACGGGAGGTGGGAAGGTGGAAAGGTTGGAGGGAGAGGGCGTTCTGGGAAAACAGGAACCCCACTCAGGATGTGCGGAAAAAACTTAATTACAAACAACTGGAGCAGACGACTAAATATTAATTTCGCTGGCACTCATGCGGGTAGACGGAGGGCGGACAATCCCGGGTCGTCTGGAGGCCGGGGGGGGGGCACGGGCTGACAATTCAGGGCAGGGGGGGGAAGCAATTCCGAGCCGGGCAGGCTAAAGCAGCCTGACCGACGGAGGACGGACAATCTCTGACTGTCTGGGAAGGACCCCGCTGGCGGACAATTCGAAGCCGAAGGAGCAGACAGTTAGAGGCCGCGGAATTGCCTGCCGCCAGCCCCGCGTGGAAAGTAGAAATCCCGATCCACAGTTCAAGGCGGGGAGAGACAATTCTAAGACGGACGGAGCAAAGAAGCCTGACCGACGGAGGGCGGACAATCCATGGCTGCCTGGGAAGGACCCCGCTGGGGGTCAATTCGAAGCCTGCGGACAATTCGAGGCCGCGGGGCTGCCTGCGGCCAGCCTTGCGTGGAAAGCAGAAATTATGATCCGCCGCTCCGCCTTTACACGACGACCTCGAACGCCAGCCCTGTGCGAAAGGCAGGCATTATGCGCCGCCTTTAAACAACCACCTCCTCCTCCTCCTCCTCCTCCTCCTCCTCCGCCTCCTCCTCCTGCTCCACCTCCTCCTCCTCCTCCTCCTCCGCCTACTCCTCCTCCTCCTCCGCCTCCTCCTCCTCCTCCTCCTCCTCCTCCTGCCCCTCCCCCCTCCTCCAAATCTCCGTGGCCGTCCGCAAGGATGACAGCTCGGACGTGTTTTGGGGCCCGTGCCCTCCTCAGGGAAGGCAGGGGGAGGAGGGGGAGGGGAAGGGCGGCAAGGAAGGATTGCAGGAGGGAAGGAGGTAGGGAGGGGGAGGAGGGAGGAAGGGAAGAGGGGAGGGAGGTAGCGGGGGGAGGGGGGGGTCCACGTGCGACAGTGCGCGCGCTGCGTCTGCTGCGTTCCACCTCTTCGACAGCGCCCTCCCTTACCTACCCCCATCCCTCCTCTCTCCGCAATCCCCCCCGCCGCCGCGGATGGTCAAGCGAGCGCAAGGGGACGAATATAAAATCGGTTCCGGCGCGACGACAGACCAATGCCGATGGGGCAGACGATGAAAACATCAATTTCCCGCGGCTCAATTTTGTTAGTCTGCCCCACTCATTCATTTTGGGGGCCCTGGGGTTCATCGCTTTTTTTTCGCTCGCCCCCTTCATTCAAAACGAGAATCCAACTCAGGAGGGTTGGGATCTGCGTGGGGCTCCACTGTGCCGGCTCCCTCAGCAGTCCTCGAAAGTGGTGACGATCACACTTCGCAGCCCCGCAGGGATGGCGAGGTCCTGTTTGGGTCTGCGTGGGGCACCACTGTGCGGGCTCCCCCACCAGCCCTCGAAAGTGGCGACAGGTTCACATTTCGCAGCCCACGGAAGGGATGCGAGAGGAGAAACCGAGAGGAGAGTGGAAGGGGGGGGGGGGGGCGAGGAGGAGGAGAAGAGAGTTGGCACCCCACCCTTCTACGCAAAATGAAAAACCACCCAAGGGAGGGTTGGATCAAGAAGGCTGCCAGAGTCGGCCCAGGCCCGGGTGTGCCCTCGGCTCTCGTCACCAGCTTGGGGGCCCCCCGCGGGCCTCGCGAGGGCTCCGAGGGCCACCCGGGGCCCCCATGGGTCTCCCTGGGAAAGCTGCGGCCACCTCCAGCCAGGGCCACCTCTAGGAGCGGCCAGAATCGGAGCGTCGGATCGCATCGGGTCGGGACGTGTATCGGATCGGGAGCCACCAGCACGAAGCCGGAAGCGAATCGGATCGGCTGCGCCAGGACGCACAACAACGCCATGCGAGCATCAAGCCGTATCGGATCGTCGGAGCACCGAACTCGAATCCGATCGAGCAGGCTTGAGCCGATATTAACATGATCGATCGGAGCGACATGGGCGGGCGAGCGCGGGCGGGCGCGGGCCGAGGATGCCCGAGTCCAGCAGCGTCCCCCCAGCGGCGTAGTCCTGAAGGGCGCCAACGAGCACCGGCCCGCCCGAACTGGATGGAAAGGAAACAAAGACCATGGCCGAGAATAAACGCGGAAAGGACGGTCGATCCTGGTCACTGTGCATCTTGGATCGTCGATCATCCTCTGGGATCGGCGACGGCGGGCCTGGACCATGACCAAGGTCTTCATCGACAAAATCCCGCGACGTCTTGGTCATGGTCATCGCTTTTCTTCCCTCAAGGAACGATCCCAGCTGGCCGCCCATCCTGAACCCAGGATCAGAGCACAGGGCAGGTTCGCGTCGCGATGACGAGCGTGTTGGTCTATTAAACCTTGAACATTGAGCATTGGCACTGCATGTTGTCTGACACCATTACCATTGAACACAGAACACTGCACATTGAACACTGATGACTTGCGCGTTGGTATTTGACACCACGGTGATTCATGAACGATTGCAGATTTCCGACAGCGCAAATCGCTCCGATCCACTACGGTACGCCCTGGCACTTTGAAGCGTGGTAGAATGCCAAATGCTGTCGGGTAGGGCTTCCGTGAGTCTTCTAAATGGGCCCACCTTCCAGTAGTGCTTCACTGGCACGGTGGGGGATTTGCCACAAACACTCCAGTCATCGGCCGATGCTGGGGCACTGGCGGTAATCAACATTGAACGCCCGCGCTGTGATCGCCGCTGTGATCGCCGCCGCGTCGACGCGGCGCGAACCAGTCGTACCGCCATCCAGGCCCTAAGGAGCAAGACCGAGGATCGAGGATCCGGGATCAGGGTTTGCGGACGATGTTCGCCAATTCTGCGGCCTCGGGGGGGTATCTGGAGGCCTCCAGGGGACCTCCGCAGACGTGTCGACCGATCGCATCCAAGGCAGACCCTGGGCAGGATCGGCACGCACTCCTCCCCCAGCCTGGTCGGGAGGCCGCATGAGCCGATCCTGGGCGGAGGATCTTGCCTGGCCAAGATCAGCGTCGGAGTACAGTGCCGCCAGCCCTTTAGGACGTAGGCGGCTTAGGCAGCTCGTCTTTCCAAGCCCCTTCTTCCCCTCCCCGTGTTCCTTTCCCTGGGTCTGGAGGGGGGGGACCGCGAGAGGTTGGAGCGTCCAAGATGGCCCAAGCTGGCTTCAAAACGGGCTCAGGTAGCCCAAGATGGCATACACGATCACACAAGATGACCCAACATGGCTCAAGACAGCCTCCAACATGCCCGAATACACCAAGGTGTCCACGGATCCTCTCAAGGACGCCCCCCGAGGGGCCAAAATCCAATGAAAATCCATGGCGCTGTCCGTCTCGCCATTTCGCCTCCGACGCGCGTTTGATGCATCCAGATGGCTCCAAGGCCGCCCAAGAGAGCCCAAAGAGGAGGCCAAGAGGACCCCAAGAGCGCTCAAGAGCGCCACAGAAACACCCAAACAGGGCCACGGAAGATAACTTTGAGGTCTCTTACAAGCCGAAATCAAGAACCCCCCAAGAGCGCCCCAAGAGGACCCTTCAGAGCCACAAAGGCTGCCAAAACGGCCCAAAGAGGGCTCCAAGGAGGAGCCCCTAGAAAAACATAAAGCTGTCTTCATCATCTCGCCCTCCTCCGCGTTACTCGAAGAGAACAATCATCTCCTCTCCCCTGCTACTGTCTTTGATCTCCTCCGCCTATCCCGCATATCGTTATGTTGCACACCGGGTAGCTCAAACCGTTCCCTGCCCTGTACAATTCGCCGACCCTGTCGGCGTGTGGAAGAGGCTGTTCCGTTTGACCTGTCGTCGTCGTCGTCGTGGTCGTTGTCGTCGTCGAGCGCGCCAGCCACAGCGAAATTGAGCAACGTTGTAGTGGAGTCGAACGGAAGCCCCTTCCCTTAGATCCCTTTCCCGCCGGGGGGGGCGTCCCGGGGAAGTCCCAAGGAAGTCCCGGGGAAGTTCCGGGTCAGATACGACTGCCCCCAGGGCGGTTCGGGGGAGCCCCAAGACGCTGCAAAAATGCCCCAAGATGCCCCCGTGACGGTCCGGGCCCCGAATCGCCGAAGTATCGGTCCAAGTCGCCAAAGTAGCCTCCAGACGGCTCAAAAGGTTTCCAAAACGTCCCAAGGGGTCTCCAAGAGGACTTCAAAAAGTGCACCAAGGAACAAGAATCATCGATTTCCCTTAGCTTTTTGAAAGATTTCGGCATTCTCGCCTTGTCAGCTTCCCGACGCTCCAAGACATGCCAAGAGGCCCCTAAGACTGCACCAAAATGGCCCAAGAGGGGTCCAAGAGAGCCCCAAAACGACCGGGCCCCAAGACCATCCGAGAGGCCTCCAAGACAATCGAAGAGGCTCCCAAGACGTTTGTAAGAGTGAGCCCAGACGGGGGACCCGAACGGACATTTCGAGCCCTGGGCTTGAGAAGCTCTCAGGAGACCCCCAGAGGCCCCTGAGAAGCCCCCCAAGAAGCCCCAAGAGGCCCCCAAGAGACCCCCAGGAAGCCCCAAGAGACCTCCACGAGGCTCCGAAGCGGCCACAAGGAGCTTCCCAAGAGGCCTCCAAACTACCCCCAGGAGGCCCCCGAGAGCTTCGGCGTTGTGGTCGTGGTTGTCGCCGCCATGCAGGGTCGGCGGCACCAGCTGTAAGGCAATAGTGTGCTCAGGCTGCAGCGTGGCCACATTAATGATTTGCACTGAATCCCCGTCCAACGGAACCAAGCTCTCGCTGTCGGGCTGGCCCTACTACTGCATCAATACAAGTGGTGACCCCGTTTTAGCAAAATTCTTGAAAAAGTTCAATGGAAAGTACGGCCTGCGGAGATAACATCACACGTGAACGACGTGGAGTTCTCTGTTCATGAAGTTGGAAAAACTGTGCAAACATTGAAATGGGGCAAGGCAAGCGGCCCGGACGGTATCCCAGCGGAGTATTGGAAAGCAGTGGCCCAAACGCCTGGGGGGCTACAGTGGCTCACAAAATTATGCAACGCATGCTGGCTAGAAGAGTCGGCCCCGCAAGCCTGGCGACATTATTTTGTGAATGCGATTTACAAAAACAAAGGGCCTGTGCACATCTGCGACAACTACAGACCGATCAGCTTATTGTGTGTAGCGTACAAAGTGGTGGCAAATTTGCTATTGCGGCGACTTCAGGACGCTGGGGCAGAAGACTGGCTTGCTGCTACTCAATTCGGTCTCTGCCGAGGACGGGGCACGACAGACGCTATCCACGTGGTCCGCAGGTACATCGAATTGGCAAACGCCGGGGAAACTGCAGGGACCACTTTCGTTGCGCTAGACTGGAAAAAAGCATTCGATTCGATTAATGTGGAAGCTATGTTTGTATTGCTGCAGAGGTTTGGGCTCCCTGCTCGGCTTCTCCCAATAATCAAGAGCATGTATACCAACAGGAGCTTCTGCGTGGCCGATGGGGGTCAGAGGTCGCGCGAGAGGCGGCAGAGATCTGGCATCGCGCAACAATGACAGTGATAATACAAGACGCAACCGCGACGTTGAGCGACCAGGCCAAGACAGTGTTTGAACCTGGAAATGTATAGGTCTTACTGCATGCGGACGACGCTCTTACCTTTGGACAACACCAAGGGTACATGCAGGAGCTGCTGAACGCAATCGCCACTTCCAGAGGAAAGGCGGGCATGGAATTACCTTGGGACAACTTCCAAGTGCTACATGTGCAGAACGACATAGAGTTATACTCGCCTTCTGGAGCACTCACACAGCCAAAAGAACGTCTTGTCTACCTGGGAGCTACAATTAGCAACGCTGGCAGAATATCCGGGGAGTTCAATCGAAGATTGGGGGCGGCGTGGGGTGAGTTCTCCAGGTACTGTAAGGTTTGGAAGCGCACTTCGATCGGTGCCAAGAGAAAGCTGCGAATCTTCGACGCGATGATCACTAGTAAGGTCATGTACTCCCTCAGTTCCGCGTGGCTCACCAGAGCCGACAGGAAGCGGTTGGACGGATTCAGGGCCAAATGTTTCAGACAAACCTTGCACATACCTCCGGCATTCATCTCCAGAGTCTCCAACAAATGCGTTTTGGGAAAAAGCTAACAATCGCCGTACAGTTCCCAACTGTTGAAACAACAGTCTATACTGTTTGGGAAAATTAGTCGGTATCCCAACGATCATGTTTTGCGGCGGAAGCCAACGTTCCAGCCGGACACCGGGCGTGGGCCTGCGAGCGCAAGCGGGATCGGACCAAACAGAAGTGGGCGGCCGAATTGCATAAACTTGTGAGACCCCACTTCGAGGCCGTGGAGTCTTTCGTGGCAGCAGTCGCAGACCCGATACGTTGGAGATCGTTCGTGTTCAATGTTGTAAAGAGCGCCAGTAACACAGAAGAGAAACATTTTGAATGAGAGCTGATTTTCCTGTGCGCCCTGGCTGAAATACACATCATCGTCATCTCCCTCCTCCCCTCGTCCTCCCGGCGCGCATTTGGCGCGTCGTCGCTGTCTGCCTTGCCGCGCTTTTGGCGCCTTCTGTCCGCCAGCTAACGCGTTTGGCGTTGCTCGCGCGCTCGCCAATTGTCTTGCCCACGCGCGTTTTGCGTATGGCTGCTTCGATTCGATCCCGTTTTAGCGTTTGCCACGTTTCAGAAATTCTATAGTTTCTGCCTAATGGAACGACGCTCTCGACGCCGCAGCGCTGGCACTAGTCTTGCCCCAGTAAGAATGAAGCTCCCGTTGAAGCGTATGTCACATGTGAAGAATTGAGAGAGCGTGATCCACCGCCGCTTTACTATGAAAATTTCCCCCTCTTCCTCCGGAGCCCGGGCACCCCCCTCCTCCGAAAATCCCCCCCCCTG
The DNA here is from genome assembly GCA_963575745.1 of Prorocentrum cordatum. Taxonomy (NCBI): domain Eukaryota; class Dinophyceae; order Prorocentrales; family Prorocentraceae; genus Prorocentrum; species Prorocentrum cordatum. The sequence continues at coordinate 37,349 of CAUYUJ010019356.1, read as the reverse complement.
CTGGACCCCCCCCCTTCCCCCAGGCAAAACCCCCGTCCGCCCTAACCCCCTACCCCCCCTCCCTCCAAAAAACCGGTGGGGGTCACTACTGGTTCGATACCCCCCCCCTCCGGTAAACCGGGAGGGGTCACTACCGGCTCGAACCCCTCCCCCCCCCACCCCCCACAAAACCAGGGGGGTCACTACCGGTTCGAACCCCCCCTCCAGAAAACCGGAGGATGGTCACTACCGGTTCGAACACCCCCTCCCTTCCAGAAAACCGCGGGGGGTCACTACCGGTTCGAGCCTCCTCCCCCCCCCCGGGGCCCCCCACCCACGCTCACCACCGGCAAACGACTCCCAGGTCCCTACCACCGTCCACACCACATCCCCCACTGCTGTCCCCAGCACCAGTCCTCACCACCAGTCCCCACTGTTCACACCACCGTCCCCACTATCCCCACCAGTGCCTCCACCACGGGCGCACTGTCCCCACTGTCCCCATCACAGATCCCACCACGGTCCCACTCTCCCCACTTTCCCCACGGCCCCAACCACTGTCCCATCCCCACTGTCCCACTGTCCCCGCCGCTGTCCCACTGAGCTGTCCCACTGTTCCCACCACTGTCCCCAGTCCCCACCACTGCCCCCACTGCACCTCTGTCCCATTGTCCCACCGCCGTCCTCGCCACCGCCCTCACCACTGTCCCCACCACCACTGCCCCCACCACTGTCCCACTGTCTCCTCACTGTCCCCACTCTCCCCACCATTGTCCCACCACGGTCCCACTCTCACCACTTTCCCCACGGTCCCCACCACTGTCCCACTGTCCCCACTGTACCCACCACTGTCCCACTGTCCCCGCCGCTGTCCCACTGTGCTGTCCCACCGTGCCCACTGTCCCCACCACTGTCCCACTTGCCCCACTGTCCCCACCACTCTCCCCACTGTACTACTGTCCCACCACTGTCCTCACCGCCGCCTTCACCACAGTCCCCACCACTACCATCCCCATCACTGTCTGACTGTCCCCACCACTGTCCCGCTGTCCCCTCACCACTGTCCCCACCACCACCGTCCCCACCACTGTCCGCAGCACTGTCCCACTGTCCCCGCACCACTGTCCCCACCACCACCGTTCCCACCACTGTCCCAGTATCCCCACCATTGTCCAACTGTCTCGACGAGCGGGAATCGTCGTTTGCCGGCGGCGAAGGGAGAAGGGGGTTCGAACAGGTAGTGACCCCCCCCCGGTTTTCGAGGGGGGGGATTCGAACCGGTAGTGACCCCCTCCCTGTTCATGATGGACTGGGGGGGGGGGGGGGGAGGGGTTCGAACCGGTAGTGACCCCCCCCGTTTTCGAGGGGAGGGGGGACGGGTTGGGACCCCCCAGTGCCCCCCCCACGGCTTTCCGCCAGCAGGGCGGACTACTGCTTAACCAAAAGTGGTGTTCCCGCTTTACCGTTAGCCACGTCTCAGCACAAAGTTACCCTTTCGGGATCCATGCATTCTTCGACATTCGACTGTGCGAATAGAGAGGACCAGCACGAAGTCAACTATGGAGCGAGCGCACAATTTTTGTCCTCCCCCCCTCGCCCTCCCCCGCTCAAAATGGATCCACCGACCCCTCCCGGGACCCATGCTCGTCGACTTCCCACCACGGATCGACGTCTGACTGCCCCAGGGCCCGAAGCCGGACCTGCGGGCCAAAGCTGTCGAAAAAGCCTCCCTCCACCTGCCCACTTCCACGCAGGGCCCCGGCGGGAGCAGTCCGGGGACGGCTGCCCGGAGCTGAAGTCATCGTGGTCGTCGAAGCGCATCTGAGGGACCGGGGACACCATTGCGAGGATCCCTGGCGCGCACGCCGGCGGTCATGGCGCGGGCGAGCCGTGGTCCCCCAGGTGGGCCCTCGCGACGAGTGCGCGTTGGACGCACAAGGGGGCGCGCGTACGACCCGAACATATAGTACGGCCGTCTTGTAGTGTATCGCTAAAAGAGTTCTTGGCGCGCGCGTCTTCCACGGAGGGCGGCGCACACATAGTTTTAGTATGTTGGGGTAACGCCGATACGAGGCCGTCTACAGCGACAGCACGAACAAAAATCGTACGAACCGACAACGAGACCGAAACCATCCCAAGCCGACAGGGCGCAGGCAGGCTATAAGGGCGCGGCGGCGCAGCAACGACACAGCAGATGGCCGAAGCGAATCGACTGCGACGCAGCCGACTACGACGCAGCAAAACCAACCGAGCTGCGGATACCCTTGATGAGCACGTGATCGTCGCCGACACGGGGGGCGAAATCACAAGACCAGATGGTGCAAAATCTAAGCCCTCCTCTCGACCATCCTAGCCCTCCTCTCCTGAACCCCGGGGCCACTGCGGGCGGGCGGGCGCGCGGGCGAGCGGGAAGGCGCTGGCGCGCGGGCATGCGGGCGTTCGCGCATGCATTTGAACGGTACGTTTCCGCCCCAGGCTGCGCTGCTGCACGTCACGGATAGAGCAGGATACAGTTTGGTTCCACCCCTTCTGCGCGCCACGTGACGAGTGGAGTAGAGTAGTGGTCTTTCCGCGCCCCTGCATTGTCCTACGACGAGTAAGCGACATAGTCTTCGATCCGCTCCCTCTGCGATGGCACGTGACTCGTGGAGCAAGATGCAGGATACTATGTGTTTCCGCCCCATGGGCTGCCAAGTGACATGTGAAGTGAAGCAATACGTTTTCTGCCCCTCTGCGCTGCCACGTGACGAATGGAGTCGGATAGTATTGTGTCCGCCCCACTGCCTCGCCACATGGCAAGTAGAGCATAATGTAGCACCCCGCAGTTGCGGATAAGAGGGGGCGGCGGGGACGTCGGCAGCCTGCGAGGCTCTACAAATGCCCGCCGCAGGGACCCAAAATTTGCAAGTTGCACAACGAGCCCGCAGCAGGCGCCGAAAGCAATGTGGGTCGCGGTGGGTCGCGGGAGGGTCGCCGGGTGGGTCGTGGGGTGGGTCGCCGGATGGGTCGAGGAGGGCGTCGCAAGCGAGGACGACAACAACAGCAACAACAACAACAACCACAAACAGTTTAAGACTGTTCGCTCTTATCTAATTGCGTGCCATTCAACTCGTATATCCCAAACTCGATAGCCGCCCTCTTCGTTTTCGATCGTACCCCCTCGGAAGTATACGTAAATATTTCTTATCTGCAACGTGTAGTTCGTGCAATCCCTGGGAAGGAAAAGAAGACGGATGGAAGGAAGGCACAAGGGGGAAGGAGGAGGGCGGAGCACAAAAGAGAGTAGCACGAGGGGAGCTAGAACAGAAAAGACGTTGCAAAAACAGACGGGCAAATCGGGCGGATAGACCGGGCGGGTCGGAATGCAGGCACTGGCGGCCAGGTCGAGCAGGCGGGTTGCTGAAGCGTGCATCCTGCATGAACCGCGAGGAAGTCTCGAGCGGTAGCACGATTCCCAAATAAATCGTGAGGAAGTCCTCAACGGGAGCGTGATTCCTCAGTGTCGAGGGCGCGGCGTCTGAATAAATTGCGAGAAGTCCCACGCGAGAGCGCGACTCCTGCATACATTGTAAAGAAGTCCCACGCGAGAGCGCGAATTGGGAATCAATTGTGAAGATGTATCATGCGGGAACTGGGGGCCAACAACACAATTCTAAGACTCAAACTTTCCGTGATAAAAAACCAAGGGCACTTGACATGAAAAAAAGCCGTGTGCCCCAGAGGGGGGAGCAACAATAATTGTTCTTCCGACATGAAACTTCAACAACAATAGCAACAGCAACAAAGCACAAACACGGACTGCGGCGGCCCCGTGCCCATGCACGGGTCGCAATATGAGGCTCCTCTATAAAACATGAATCTGGAATGCAGTCCCGTCACCCGACCCCCCCCCCCCCGCACCCCCGCGACGCGACACGACGCGACCCCAATTAATAAATCGTGACTGCGGAATCGTTAGCAACAAAACGCCTTCACATGAGATCCATAATGCAAACAAAAAAAACGCCGTAAGAACTTAAGCGGGAGAAATTGGAGGGGACTCTCTACGGAGAAAAGTTTGGCCATGAACCCTGCTCAAGGAATGCTTAGTTCGTGACGGATCCATAGTCTGGGTTCGTCTGCACGAAATCCTTTGTAAGAGATCATGGATGCGGAATCCTTGATAAGGAAACAACCCAATGAAACCTTGGTAATAAATTGCAACTCAGAAATCCTGAATGACGAACCGTTACTGAAGAACCCCTAGTCCAGACACCTCACCAAACAATCATGAATAAGGAACCCTTCATAAGGAACCTTTCACTAAGGAGTCCATAATACAAAAATCGCTGCGCATCCTTGGTGAGGACCCCTCATCGAGAAATCCGCATCAATGAATCCTCCATACGGAATCTCCCCCGAGGAAGCACACGACTGAATCCCAGGTAAGGAATCCTTCGCAATGATTCGTGGATAAGGAATACGCACTGGGAAATGCTCAGCAATAACTTCTTAGCAAAAAATTATGAAGGAGGAAACCTTCGCAAGACGCCCTTAATAAGAAAACTGTCTCACGAATGCGCCATTAATAATCCATGGCAAGGAATCCTTCAACTAAATAATCATTTTGTATTGCACTCAAACAAAAGAAAGTTACGGAATCCTTCGGGAAGACTCCAACTAATAAGAGAACTTTGCGAAGGAACCCTGCGTCAACTATGTTTCCTGCGGAACCCTTTACCAAATAATCAAAAGTACAATACCCTTACGGCAAAATCTGTGCGAGAGAAACCGCACTAAGAAACCCGTATGTTCGAAATCGTTTCTGCGGAATCCTGCCCACATAATCCGTATTACAACGCCCTTCCTGCGGAATCCGCACTAAATATTCCGTACTACAACTTCCTTCCTACAGAACCCATACTGAATAATCCGGATTGGTGAGCTAATCGGGAATCCTTTGTACGGGGTCATTTCTACAACGCCTTTTCAAATTCTTACTGAATGAAGCTTGGCCAGAAGTGCTTATCAAAGGCGAACGAACCCTTTACCAAAACATCCTGCCGAAAGAGCCCTTACTAAAGAAGCCGGATTCAAGCACACATAATTGGGCTCCTTGACGGGGAATCCTTCGAGAGGATTCCTCAGTACGGAATCCGTAATGAGGAAGCCGCATTCCGGGATCCTTTTTATGGAACCGAGAAGCCCGTGGCAAGGAGTCCACACTGCAAAGCCTTAAGTACAGATCCTGAACAAAAAAACTTGCTGGAGATATTTCTGATGTCGGGAACCCTCAAGACCCCGAACTGAAGATCACATATTGAAAATCCTTAACTGAAGATCGCTTGCTGAAGAATACCCGCTTAAAAAAGGGACCCTTAGGAAGGACTCCTTGGTAAAGAACCAGTTGTAAGGAGCCAGTCGCTTGAACAAAAAACTTGGCACGGATTCCTGAGTGAGGACTCCTTCGACTCATGAATAAGGAATCATTGAGAAATCCTGCGTGCAGAATCTCTGGTAAAGCGTCCTTCAGGAATCTTTCAGGAAGCCGAAATGGAATCCTCAAGAGCACCCACGAATCCTTCGAAAATGAGCAAGACATTCTAAAACATCCCTGGGGATCCCCATGGACCCTCAATAACTCCCTCGAGGTCCGGTGGAACCCGACAATCTCTTTCTGCCGAGGTCGGGGCGGCATCACCCCCAGCTCCCCGACCCGTCGTGACTGCTTACGACGGAAGCCCCCGCAGGGCCTCGAGCCCTTCCCGGGGGACCGGCTTTTCATCAGAAATCGGTTTTTGACGGTCGAAGGGAACGGCGAATCCCCCCCCGAGCTCTCTATACACAGAAGCCTGCTGCCGTGGTTCCTTCACGTGGTTTCCCCCTGCAGGCCTGCTCGCGGAAGGAGGGCGCGGCGCGGTGTTTCGGCGGGGCTGCAACGGCCGCCCCCGCTCCCCTCGAGAAACTCACTGCGGCGATTCAGAGAGGCAATACGGTAGGGCGGCCGCCTTCCCGGTGGCGTTCACGAGGGGGGGAGGCATCGCTGACCGAATTGATCGCGGATGCAGGGGTGGCCATGGTCGCATCGATATGAGAACGCGTGCGTGAAAGATACCGGAAGACAACAAATAAGAAACAAAACGATACATAGATATCTGGATTGCACAGTGAGAGACGACTAGAAGAAAGAGAAATAACAACAAGAGATGCGATGGGAGAGATAGAGACAGAGAAGGAGGAATCAACAAAGACAGCGGAAAACAGACAAGACAGGCAGACTGACCGACACACAAACAGACGGACAGATGGACGGCGGCCAGACAGACAGACAGATACACAACATGATACTGAATGAAACTGAAAGGGGGATAAAGAGAGAGAGAGAGAGAGAGAGAGAGAGAGAGAGAGATACCGCTGACACACTACACGAATCTTAAACTTAGATCGCAACTATTTCAACGAGCGGGGAGAGCGGGCAGATGCCAACGCAATCCTGGTCATGAACGTCACGGCAATGACGTCCATTTGCATCGCACATTGCTCAGCTGATCGCATCGCCAAATCACAAAGGCACTGGTTTGTGTTACGTTGATGTTGTTTCCCACGGGTGTTCGATCAACACGGTTGTTCTACATTGGTTCGGGTTGTTCGAATGCGATTGCACTCGCGTTCGTTTGCGTTGATATGCGAAGCGTGATAGGGCGCCACGAAGATCCAACGCTGGGCCAGAGGCGGAGGGTAAAGGCGCTGGGAAGCGACGGGTACAAGTTCGGCGAGTTCGAACCCTGATCGAAGGTGCTCTTTTCTGTTCAGCTGTTATGGTGACCCCACTGGGGGGGGAACTCCGAACGCCACGCGACCGACTATAAACTGCTCTGCGCAAGTCCCGACACATGTCGCCAAGGAACAGCGCAATGCGCGACAGCAGCAGCAGCGGCAGGAAGAGGAACCAGACGGCGAGGAGGGACGGAGGAAGGAACAAAGAAAAACGAGCAAGAAAACAGCAAGGAGGAGGCAGGAACGCGAGCGAGAGAGGAGGCATCACAGCAGACGGACAAGAAGGGGGGAGCGAAGGCAGAAGCAGAGCAAGGGGAACGGGAGACAAAAACCTGAACATTCAAGCATCGGCGAAAGCCGCTTCAGAGCTTCGTCAGATGGCTGTCTTGAGCGAGCGCCATCCCTCCAGCATTGCTTCATGGGTCCTCGCATTCGGCCTCTCCGTAAGCACTGGTCAATTGCGACTCCCACCGTCGAGCCTTGAATCTGGCCGGGGGGCCCCGCCATGCCGGCTGCAAAGCCGCGCCTGCCGTCACCTCCATCCCGCGAGAGGCCGCGCCCGGAGAGCGACGCAACAGATGCCACTCGCGCGTGCGAAGTGACCTGCGGATCTGCGCGCTCGCAACCGTCTCATCCGGCCTGCTGCGCCGCCGCACTGTTCCAGGGGTCGTTGGCCACGACGACGCATCCGCCTCCAGTAGGAACCGATATCCTCATTCGGCGCCCGGCGGACGTTTGCCACGGCAGCTCATTTGCGCATTGCCCATGTATCAAGGGCCCGCGCCTGGGCCGTCGCGGGATACCAAGCTTCTGCCTGCCATGCCAAGGGGGGGGGGGGGGGGGTCAGATGTTGAGCGGCAAACGCATCTCTCCGTCGCAGCGACAGATATGCGCGTGAAGTCAGCAGCGGCGCCCGCGACCGCGAGCTCCAGCGCGTTTCCTCCGCGCCGAGCTCAAGGCCGACCAACGCGAACGCATCGAGCATATCCTCCAGCAAGAACCTCTCGGAGCGACGGCCCCACGAGCAGAGTGTCGTCCGCAGAGGCCACCGCCGCGAGCCCAAAATCATCGACGACCCGACCTTTCCCATTCCCTCTCCACTTCCTCGGCGACGGTCTGAAGACCATCTCTGTCACGAGTGCGAACGGCAAAGGTGACTCCGGAACGCCTGGCGGGAGGCCCCTTCCCAGGCGCACGGCTTGCCCGGCCACGTGGCCCAGGGGGCGGGGGATCTCTGCATTCAGCGCAGCATCGAGCTCAAGAGCGCCAGGCACTGGAGCGAGGCGCCCAGTCAACTCAGAGCTCGAAGAACAATGAAATGCAACGCGTCGTCAAAAGCCTTCGCCAGTTCGAATGGCGCAACGCGCGCGCTTTTCCTCCATTCCCGGCTCAGCTCGGCTGCGCAGTGGCGAGCATGCGCCCCTTGTGCGGCATGGCTCCCAGGCGCAGAACCCGCCGCGAGATTCGGACTTCTACGGCGGCAACATTTGCACCCATAGATGCCCAGCCAAGTTCCACGCATTGCACAAGCAAGAAACACCGCCCAAACTGTTCAGAGATGCCGCAATGCAGATCTTGGAAATTAGCATGACCACCACGTGCATCCACTCCACTGGATAGCACGACGATGCGAAGGTGCTCGCGAAGTACACGGCCGAGGATGCGACTACCTGCAGAGGCGCGCGCTCGCACGCATCTGCCGCGCATCCGTCCAGGCTGGATTTGCTTGCCTGGCTTCAACTTCCCAGTGGCCTCGCACGGCCGCGCTTCGGAGACCCGCCAGGACACCGCGTCTATCCGAAGATCCGCCCAGGCATTCACCCACCTCTGATTTTCAAGACGCGCCGCAATCTTGCCCGCGTCGCCCGCGTGCTGGGCGGCGCTGCAATAGTCGCGCATGGCCGAGGCCAGGCCCGAAAAGCCGAACGCAGAGCTCCAGTTCACTGTCGCGCTCCTCCGGGAATCCTGAGGCGCGCGGCCTGCGCGGGCCGCCTCCTCTATGGATTCCGGCGCGTTCGCGCCTCTGGCGCCGGCGGCGTCGATTGATTTGTCCGTTCAGTGACCGATGTTCAGATGCCGATGCCATGGAATGCCCGTCGAGCAATCGTTGCGTATACTCGCCCTTTCGGCGGCGCCGCTGCCGGCCATGGTCTTGCGCGAAATCCCCCCGTCTATCGATTGGCAGAGCAATCCAAATGCTTCGACTGGAGCCCGTCCACGGTTGCGAGGCGCCAACGTGCCCTTGGGGGCCGCCTCGCAGTCCGCCCTGAGCTCCGCAAACGCCATCTTGTGATCCGGGGACAAACCCATGCATTGATCAACGTGCACGTCGCCGTTGCAAGCCACCGTCGACACAGCGATAAAAGCGACTTGAATATGCCCCTGTTCCGGAGACCCTCAACATTCCACTTCGCGCGGATTGCGAAGTGGATGCTACGAGCGCTGGAGAACGCGCTGCAGAGGTAGCGGCCGTGCTCGGAGACAAATTGATGGAGCTGTCCTGCGCGATCGAGATCCTGGGCGCGCGGTGCCCCTCCTTGCCCGGGGGGCCGATCGCCCGCGCGGCAAAAATCTACAATGCGATGCATGCAACTGCTCGCGCCCATGCCGGCAATGATCTCATTGCCCCTGCGTTGCTGGCTGAGGTCCGCGATTTCCGCCGGCGTGCTCGAGAAACTTTGGGCCGGTAAAGAACGAAAGCAACGCGGTAAATGCACCGAGATTGTCAACCAGCGCCCCCCCGAAGCGCACTGCGACCCGCCGCTGTCCATCCCCAGCGAATTGGATACCGTTAGCTTCGTCGCGCCACCGCTCGTTGACGATGACTGCCAGCCGCGTGAAATTCCCAGTGTAAGATGGTGAGACTCCTGCTCGATACCATTAATGTGCCAAACCCTCTTGCAAACAAATGATGTCCCACGGGTAGCGGCCGGATACCTGCTCAAAGAAAATGTCAAAAACCTTATTCCCGTATCCCCGCCAAGTTCCACGTGCTAACGTGTACCGCACCATCGGCTTCTCGATGCGCACGCCAATTCCCCAAATCGCCCCAACACCTGCGTTCTGGATGTCAGCGTCGTCCCAAACATTCTTCTCCTCTTCCACCATCTCCCACTTCACCACCTCCCATTCCTCAATCCACGAACTACCCATTTTAAATGCAGCAAATACCCGCTTGTCGAAAAAATCTGCTCTGGAACCGCGCGGCCATGGAGACCACCATCGGATTGGACTTCCGCTGCTCCGGAAGCTTGCCAATTTTCGCGCGGATGGTGGTGCCGTTGAACTTGATGTCCTTGCTCTTCCAAACAGCGATGAAGTCGAAAACGGCCTAGTTCGAAGGAGCCCTGACCATAGCCACGGTGGAGCGCAAGTTGAATGCAAACGCGTACATTTTGTTCCCAAATATTCCTTTTTCAACAAGTCCTCGATATTCTTCTTCCGTGAGTTCGTGGGGAGGCCGGCGAGGATCACCACAGGCCCCGTCTCGTGAGCGCCAGCGGCAGGCCGGCGATGTTCAGAACGCGCACGCTTTGCTGCATTACCCAGGTCTCCAGCATCGTCCAAGCCGTGTCCCACGCCCTCCCAAGCGTCCACGCGCGCCTGCAAGGCCTCGAGCTTGCGGGTGACGTCCTCCTCGTGCTTCTTCTGCCTATTGTTTATCCTTTCCTCGATCAGCTAGCCGACTTGGTCCATGATGTCCTGAGTCAGCTCCTCCTTCAAACCGTTGAACTCTATCATGATTTGGCGGATCTCGGATGCGTAAATCATCGCGGGCAAAACTGGGCGCGGCCAACGGGCAAGCCTGCGGGCGCGCGTGCGCGTACGTGTATGCTACAGCTTACGCTTACGCTTGATCCCTTATGCTAAACCTAAACCTTGAGCCTGATCGAAGATCTCGAGAACGGTTCCCGAAGACCGTTCCGGCCTTAAAAGCAAAATTCAAGTGTCACGCAGCCGACTCGAGAAGGGACCATGAAACCATTCGTTCATCTCGTCCACAGGATACGAGTCGCCACCAGGCACCAGGTGCAGCACCAGAAAGCGAAAATGAAAGACAAAATGATAGAATACACGACGCCGTGACCGAATCACACAGTCGCTCAAGACAATTCGTTAAGAACACGCACATGATTCCTGAACCGATTCTACACGCATTTGACCAAGCCAGATCGACCCGTGAGGGTCTCAGAGCTCCTGACGAGCCAGATGCGTTCGTCGCGTTGTCTTGACGACGCTCAGACGTCAGGGCCCCCCTCAGATCAGCCAGCAATTCGATCATGGCGACGATTTCTCCCAGGCACCATCCTGCACGGTTTCCCGAGCGCCATCCAATCGGGGCGCCCAAGGGCCCCCCGATGGCATCAAAAACGGAGGGAAGGAAGAGGACGGCAGAGCCAAGGAGGATGAGGACGCAGCGGAAGCCCGAGGCCGCTTTTCAGCGCGCGCCACTGCGGGCTGCTAGCAATCTATGATGAAAGTCCTGCGCGATGCCGGGCAGCATGCGCGCGCCGGAACCGATAGAACGGCCGCCTCGCGTCCGACCGCGAAACCCTGGTACTCTTCGCATCGACAGCCCCCCGCGCCCGGGAGGCCTCCCGTATGGGATCCGAGTAGAGCTGGGGTCGGAGGATCGCCTCGCATCGCAGATGCATCGCCGATACATCGGCGCCGTCGGCGTGGAGAAGATCGGGCTCCACATCGAGCCGCATCGGCGATGCATACTCAACGTCAAGCGCCGATACTCGGACCCCACTTGTCGAGTCAGAGATCGACTACATGATCGTTTCACCCCACAATTAGGCTTTCCGTCCAATCTAAAACAAAATACGCAAAATGCACCGTAGACAAAAACAACGCTGGGGTAGATCAGGTCTGTGGTCGATCTCCTACTCGAAACGGTAACCGCCCATACCCAGACCCCACTCGGGAGGCCTGGACGCTCGCAGCCCGCACGGTGCACGCCGCGCCGGCGCCCGCGCAGCTCAGCACCCTCGCGAGCCTCGGATCTCACTTGGCGGCCATGGCCGCGAGCTTGGCCGCCTGCCGGCGGCCGGGGGAAGGGGGAGGGGGAGAGGGGGGACGGAGGGGACGGATGGGGGAAGATGGGAGAAGGGGGGAGGCGGAAGGGGAGGGGGAGGCGGGGCGGAGGGGGGCGGAGAGGGGAGGGGGGGCGAGGCGGGATCCGGGACGGGGGGGTGGTGCAAGGACGAGACGGCATCGGAGACCGGAGGCGCTGGACGAGCGAAGGGGTAGAAATGGGAGAGGAGCGGGAGCGGGAACCAGAACAGGAACGGGAGGCAGGAGCAGTGACAGAGACAGGGAACAGGGGGCGGAGGCACTGAGGCAGAGGCAGTGAGAGGGCAGAGGAGAAGACAAGGCAAATGGAGCGGCAGCATCCGAGAGGCAGCAGAAGTCAACGCCAGAAGCAGGGGAAGGTTAGACTAGATGGATATCAACTTTCGGAAGTCCACGCGACTTGCTTTGGTCGGCGCACGCCCCCCACCCCATACAACCTCCCCAGCGCGCAGGGCGCGCCGAGGGCAGCGCCAGATGCACCACCAGGTGTGCGGGGAAGGGAGGTCCAGCGCCGACCCAAGAAATTCGCGTGGACCTCCGATTGTCTTCTCCAGACAGCACTTGCCCTTCGGGGCTCGACTTCGTCTCGAAAGGATTGGCATTCGGTCCTGGACTGCTTTGCCCGGTCACCGCCCGTGGCCGCCCGAGGGCGAGCCTCGTGGGCGCCACGCGAGCTGGCTGGCGGTTCCGGGTCTTCGCCCAGTCGCCGCCCGTGGCCGCCCGTCAGGCGCCTGCTGTGCTTTCCAGGGCTTTCGCCTGGCAGCCGGCCGAGGGCGCCTCGTGGGCGCCCCGTGCGCTGGCCAGCATCGCTGTACTTCCACCTGGTGGCCACCCGTGGGCGCACCGCATCCGTTGCACCACACTGCTTCCACCACCCAGCTTGCACATCCACAGTGCACAAACTCAGTGCGGGGCCCACGCTTCGGAAGCCAGGAACCAGGGACGGGGGAGGGGCACGCAAGGCAGGCAGAGGGCAGAGGAGAAGCAACAGGGCAGTAGCAGACAAGAGGCAGCAGCAGGAGCCAGCGCTGGAAAGAAGCAGTGGGGTGTGACAGCGCGGGCTCTGCCTTTTCCCTGACGTCCGACATGCCGCCAATCATGTAGAACGCGGCCTCGGGGATGTCATCGCAGGCGCCAGACAGCACCTGCCGTTCCGGAGCCGGCCCGATAGGCAAGCCACCGCGGGAGCACTCCGCAGCGCTGGCTCCGAACATCGGTGCCAGCTGCTGCTCTAGTCTGGAGGCGGATGCTGTGATGGACGACGCGTGGGACGACTTAGGGAGGAGTCATCATGCAGGATTTTCTTGTTGTGGGACGACTTGCAGAAACCTGCGCTCGTTGCATATTCGTTTTCGCTGGCCCGCTCCGACCATACTCCTCTCGCAAACGCCTCGATGTTGACGTTTCCTCGTGTTCCTTCCTTCTGTTCGCAATCTCCCGTCCCTCCCCAAGACCGCTCTTGTCGTTCCCTCTCACTTTGCTGCACGGGCGTCGCTGGCTACCTGATCCACCACCCTTCCCTTCGCACCAAACGTGATCTTTTTCCGCCGTCCTTCCCGCCCTCCCCCCGTCCCTCTGGACTACTGCCCGTCGCTCTTACCTGCGGGGATCCGCTTACGGCAGGGTCGCGTCGCGGAGAAATCGGCGCTGTCGTATGACACCACCTGGATCGTCCAACCTTGAACAGTTGCTGCTTCCGAACGCAGAATCCGTCCTGTAATGCCGAACTCAGGCCGCTGGTGGTCTTCAACCTCGAACGCCCGCCCGCACTGGCGTCGCTAACGCGCCGACGCGGCGCAAACCTGTCACAAGGCATCCAGCTTCGCCGCGCGACGGGCCATATATGCGCTGTGCACGACAAGTGCGAATGTGTAGGAGGAGAATAATATATTTACACAATGTGTTATTGCTGCGTTCTGGGAATTTTGGAATTTCCAACAACCTTCGCGCGGGGTACACCTTGTGTCGAATAGTGTCTACTCTGCCTGACGCCACTAGTCGATCACCCATTCGCAATTGAGTAGTCGCCCGTGGGGGGCTACTTGGCACTTGCTAATCCCCCGTCTCGTTGCCGAGCGCGGGGGGGACGGTGGCGCACTGCCCCGTCGCCCGCCGCCGCGGGCTGCGCGCCTTCGAGGATTTCCAGAGACCTGGTATGGCAAATCACGCGCGACTTTGGAAAATTCTCCGAAGGTAGACTTGAGAACATCCACGAACGTTTTTGAACATGTCCGGCATACTTTTGGGCAAATCCTGGGATCGGTTTTGGAACATCCCGGAATCCATTTTGAAAAATTCCGGAATATATATTGAAAATTTCAGGGTTTCAGAATTATTGTGATGTCCTGTGCGGCGGGCGCATTCCACCCCTCAGAGCTGCTTCATGGAAAAATGTATGGACTCCTTCTTGAAAAATTCCTGAACCGCTTTTGCTACAAAAAACACGGCCGTGCATGTTTGAAACATTATTCTATAAGGAAATATTTCCGGGCGCTCTGACGGGCGCGACCTGCTGATTCACGCGCCGCGCCGCGTGCGATTTGGCGCAGCGCGCGCCGCGCCCTGCGCCCGCGAACAGAACTCGAAGTGGATACCTCGAAAATCGGGCCACGGCAGCTGCGACTCGCGAACTCCCCAAAACAGAATGCAGCTTGGAATCTCCGAGGGCGCTCCGATGCGCGAAAATGCACCGCGCGCATCACGCAAAGAACCGGCGCGACAGAATGCGCTCGACCATTGTCCCTGGAGCCCGCGCGGAAGGACGGGAAAACCTGGAACTTTTGAAAACTATCAATACCAATACTTCATGCTCCTCTGAATGTCTGGCGGCCGCGCACGACCTACGTCGCACTCGGGGATTTTGATGGTTCTGGGAGGTGGCCCTGGCTCCAGACAGGTCTTACTTCCTGGGATCGGCTGAGCCGCACCCACCTTCCCCGAGGCTCAACCCTCCCACTTCTCCGTGTGCCTCCGGCCACCAGGTGCAGATGCCGATCCTCCTCCTTCAGCTCCTCCTTCAGCTCCTCCTCCTCGTCTTCCTCGTCTTCCTCCTCCTCCTCCTCCTCCCCCTCCTCCTGCTCCTCCCCCATCCGCTTCCTTCTGAACAGCCCCCCGTGACGCACCGGGCCAGGCGTTTCGCTCGAGATTTCCTCACCACGTAAGCTTCTAAAACAAATAAATTCCAAGTGTTGCACGGATGCAGAGCCGGTCATTTTCGAAATCTGGCATTCGCCTGAGCGCCGCGCACATTCGTCGCAGACGCGTTCAACAATGACTCGGGTTCGGGCCGGTACGTTCTCATCATGGGACTTTCGCCTGAGACCCCAAAAAAGTTTGTCAGCGTAGACCACAAGCATTGAGTTATTGTACTCCAGAGCTGGCACGAATCGAAGGGATCAAACGTTTGGTGATCTCTCCAACTGACGTGCCGGGTCTACTCAAGAAGCGGAACAAGGCGTGTAGTCTACCACCAGTGCCACTTCTGCTGAAGGACGGGCACTACACCACGTTCAAACGACAGGCAGGCCAGTTTGATTGGCCAATGGAGTGGGCCGACCTTCCAACGGCAGACGTCCCACCAGCACGACTACACGGATGTGCCAACGACCAGGGACTCGACGGGTGGATCTGGGAACAATCTAGTGACGACGACGGTTTGCAGGTGCAGCGGCACGACGCCTGTGGTGGCATTTGCGACGACAGCGGCACGCAGGTACGACGAGACGACGACGGCAGTGTGCAGAGCGATGGTGGGAAGGGCCTCGTCTGCGGCGGGCTGGGGGCAGCAAGAGGGGACGGCGGGTGCAGGAGAGGGCCCGCAAGCCTCTACAGCTGGGTTGCTGAGACCGCCGCTTCCACTGCAGCCGGGCGGGCGAGAACACGACTGCGTGCCAAGACGCCGCCTGGGCCAGTGGAGTCTGCGCCTGCTGTGGCTTCTGTAGGCCGGAGGAAGTCGCAGAAGGGGCCGGCGTCGGTTGCAACGACTCGCGCGGCTGTGCTGGACGACGCCAGCGTCGCAGCAGACATGGCACAGGACTCACTGGGCCCAGATCCTTCGGAGCCGGCGCGGAAGTTCACGAACCATGAGAGATGGCGCAGGAAACAAGGCTTGACTCACACCACGGCGACGGAAAGCAACGACGGTGGGTATGCCCAGATCTTGTCCCTGACCCGAACGGTGGCCCGGCGCCTGTGCTGTTCGGCTACGCGGCGGATTCGAGGACCAACAGCCAGCAGGCGGTGATCAAGAAACGGCGCAAACACCTTGCGCGAGCGCACCCAGGAGTGCCAGCGGTACAGTTCCATTTCCGTCAGCGCACCGCTGTGTACGTACCACGGTCGGAAGATGAGATTCGAGCCTCCCTGGGGCCAGAGCGGCCGGCGGAAATGCCTATCCCAGCGCACCTCATGGAGAGGAAGTGCCTGGAGTGCGGCAAGTGGCTCCCGCGGACCACAGAAGTGGAACGGCAGACGAGCAGGAAACGACACATGGAGGAGGTGCGCGGTCGGGCCTACGCTTAGCAGGACCAAACGGCGGCTCACCACAGGTGGGAGGCGAAGCAGAAACGTCTCCGAGCGGAAAGGCACCCCGACGCCCGGGCACGCTGACGGGGCAGGCGGGGTGCTCCTGGAGCGCGCCCGCATCACTTGCACTGTCTCCGAGGCAGCACGGCGAGCGACGCGGACGCGGAGAGCTGGGAGGACGCGGCACCGGCCCCGAATCCCCAGCGGCCACTACCTTACACAATGTGGTCCTGCAATGTTCGGAGCGAGGCTGGGGCATGGCAGGCGGCGCTGATGGCGTACAACGACGGGGTGGACGTCATTTGCCTGCAGGAGGTGGGACTTGCTTGTTCTACGGTACGGTCGTTTTGCAATACGGCATACAAAATACAACAACGGTTACCGGGCATACCATGTGCCGGGTAATTCTGGCCCTTGCGGGTCGCGGGGCGGTGTGGTCACACTGGTAAAGCGCACTCTACGGTCGCGGCACCACTTGCTGGAAGTTGGGGCTCATGGTCAGGTTCTGGCTACGCTGGTGGAGGATGTGGTTGTGTTCAATATATGGAAGGCGCCTGTGGCAAAGGTGGACCATGTAATGCGTGTTGTCAGTGGCTGCACGAATGCAGACGGGGTGGTTTCTTGGGTGGCTGTTGGGGATTGGAACACGGTGCCGGCGGAAGTACCTCTGCCGAGGGAACACTGCCAACGCGTGATGGTACGCGATGGGCTGGGCAATCCCCTACCTACGAGATGCGACACCTCGCGGTGCATCGACTACGCTGTGGTGTACAACTGCGATGCACGTACGTGCTCGGGGCTTTGACGGGAGGGCGGTGGGGGACCACAAGGTCGTGGTATTCGGGGCTGACCTACGCCGACGGGCCCTGTGTGTCGAATGGGAGTTGGGCAAGCACCGGTGCGTGGGCAAACTGGACGGTGTCGACACGGAGCGTTGGCTCGACGTGATACGAAGACAAGGGGACCAATGCGAACACACATGGAGGGATGCTGTACACGACGCGTCCTAAAAAGGGGGCGTCGGACGCGCAGCATTGGGTGGACGACCTGTGGCGGCAGTTTTCTGTTGCTCTGGAGACGACAAGGGAGCGGGCCCGGCTCATGCTGCAGGAGGCCCTGGAGGCCGAGGGGAACACGACGACGGCAGGAGGCACTACAACGGCAACGTGTGTATGTCACGGCATACCCTGCTGGGTGTCACAATGGAGAGGTCAAGCTCAAGCGAAAGCAGATGCGAGCCAACTGCGTGGTTCCACAGCCGCCGTTTCAGGAGCGCCAGCTCACGAATCTCATCGCGAGGTGCAACAGGCCTGTGTAGTTGGTGCGCCGCGGCCGGTGGAGGGAGGAAGAGTCCTGTGTGCTACAACAACGCCTGCGTGCGGCGGCAGCTAGCCTACGACTACCAACGGGCGACGGTGTGGAACGGTGGCAGGATCTACGACGGGACGCAAAAAAAACCGACTACGGGTGGAGCGGGACCGGGCACGGGCAGCACGGTTACGACGTTGGGAGACTGGGCTCCGGAACAGCCGCCGACGGGTGCACAATTGGTTGCGCGGAGGAGGCGCCCGTGCGGGGCGTGCCTGTGTACGACGACAATAGCGCCGCCCCTGCTGCGACCACCGCCACCACGAGCACAGAGAATGAGGGTGTGGACCAAGCGGCTCCCGAAACGGGATTGGGACAACCACGACGTAGTTGATGTGCGTGGCGCAATGGACCGACAGCGGGGCACGGCGGCAGGTACCGATGGATGGTCTGGGACAGAGGTGGCTGACCTCGGTGGCCTTGTGGCCCCGACCGTCGCCGTGGTGTTTGACGCCTTTGAGATCGCAGAGGCCCTCCCGAGTCCGTGGTGGGAGGCGCGACAGATCCACCTCCCCAAGGAGAGCCCGCCGGCGGGGGGAGGGGACATCCTGGTCTCGCAGCTCCGACCGATCACGGTGTTCAGCTCGTGGCACAGGCTCTGGGCCACAGCTCGCCTGCGTTCTCCCTCCTGCGCCGCCTGGTGCAAGGAATGGTGGCCGCAAGAGGCCCCAAGGGCAAAGAAGGGTGTTACGGTGCACGACGCGGCGGCGCGGGTCATCGCTGCCCTGGAGGCTGGCGAGTTCGGTGCGTCTTGGGACTACAGCTCGGCGTTCGACTGGGTACATCCTACGGCAGCAACGACAGAGATGGAGCAGATGGGTATTCGCGAAGCAGTTGGGAAGGCAATGGGCCAACCAACGACGGTGGTTACAGCTACATGGGGCCCCTGCCAAGCAGCCAGAAAACGTGACCACCTCCCCCCAACGAGGGGATCCGTGGTCGGTCGCGCTCGCGGGTTCGCTCTGTGAGGTTGCCGCGCGGGAGCCCAGGGTCAGCACGGCCCTGTACGTCGACGACCATACGTGGACGTCTCGCACTCTCGACGGTATGCTTGGCGCCGCGGCCATCTGGGACGACTGGTCAAACGCCTTGGGTGTGGTTGAGAACAACGGCGAACAGCAGTGAGCACACCGTGACCCGCGGAAGCGGCGGCAGCTACAGGCGCGGGGTGTCCGCGCGGACATCATTTTCCCAAGCTCGACAATCTTGGGGATGAGACTCACTGGAGGAAAGCACAAGGCCGCCAGTGCCAAGGAGGCGAAGCGCGTGTCCAAAGCACAACGACAAGTGGAACGCGCACGGTTTTGCTACCGCTCCCTCCCCGACAGCGGCAGGAGGCGATAGCTGCTGGGCCGCTCTCGTCGTCCCAGTACTGGTGGTTCAACTCCACGCCGCCGCGCGCGGCCATGCGGCCGTCCACAGCGCCACGGGTGTACAGCGACGGTGGTCGCGGCACCGGAAGTGCCTGGTCGTGGGCCACACAGTCGCAGGAGACGCTCGTCGCCGTGGCGCGGGCTTCATTCAGAAGAATGAACGACGGCAGCACGCCAGGCACTTGAGGGGCCGGACGGACCCTGGCAGGAACTATCCGACAGCACCTCAGTTGGACGGGGAGGAAGAATAGAGCACAGTGGAAATGGTACCACCACGTGATCGACGAGACGATCTTCCTGAACAGCATGTATGAACACTGGCACTCGCCCAACCTGGGCCACGTACTAAGGGCAGCGTGGCGGTATCACAAATTCCACAACTGGTTGGCCACGACACGAAACGCAGCGCAGGCGTGCCGGACTGCCCACTACGACGCGAAGCGGCTCAAGGCCATCATCGCCAATGCGCAGGAGCACCCGTCTACTTTTGCGGTGCTCACGGGAGGCCGTAAGTTGTCCCCTGCCGCCTTCGAGCGGGGCCAAGGGAACAACCCTGCGATGGAATGCCCGTGGTGTGCAAGCGCTGTACCAACGACGGGCCACGTTGTGTGGGAGTGTCAAGGAGAGGCGTTCCAGGGCCAGCCGGGCGCTCGCCCCAAGGACGCTCTCCAAAGACGCCTGGGCTGGCACGCGGTGTAAGCTGTGTGGTGCATTTTGTGTAAAGCTGCGTGGTGTAAGCCCACGAGGCGCCGACGGGCCGGCACCGGGCAAACCCCCGGCCCATCCACCCCGCGCGCGGGGCGCCCACGAGAAGCCCCGGGGCGACCCACGTGGCGGAAACCCGCCCACCCAGCCAGCGCACGGAGAGACCACGAGGCGAAGCCCGGACGCGCCCAGAAAATCACTTGGAGAGGCAAGTTGGAACTCCTAATTGTACCCACCCCGCCCGCGACATCGCCATCACACAACCTGAATAATTCGTGCAGGGCGACGCCATTTGGCGATATCGATGGCACGCAAAATTCGCCGGCCCAACGGGCCAGAGGCGTGCTAAGATCTCCGGTAACTGGTTAAGAATTCTCTAGTTCGCGCGCGCGGGGCGGCCCCTGGGGGTCCCCGGACGAAAAGTACCCCGGCAAGGTCCTGAGAGAGTCCCGAGAGGAGTCCCCCAGAGCGCTCCAGGAGCGCTCCATGAGCGCACCAACAGGGCTCCGAGACGTCCCCGAGAGCCCCAAGAAAGGCCAAGAGGCCCCCAAGAGGCCCCCAAGATGGTACACGAGGGGTCCGACATGCCACAAGATCGCTCCAAGACGCCCAAGATAGCCCCCAGACGCCCCAAGAGGCCTCCCAGAGCACTCCCAAGAGGGCCCCCGGAGGCAAAATTCATTGTTTTTCCTTAGGTTTTTGAGAGATTTTGGAGCTTCCACCTTTTCGGTTCCCGACGCCCCAAGACGGCCCCAGAGGCCCCCAAGATCGCCCCAAGAGGGCCCAAGAGGCCCCCAAGAGGGCCCCAAGATGGCCCAAGAGGGCTCGAAGACGGCCCAAGAAGCCTCCAAGACGGTCCAAGAGGGCCCCAAGAACACCCCCAAAGGGGCCCCAGAGAGGGAACACGAAACAAAATTTCGCGCCCTCGGCCCTAAGAAGCCCCTACGAGGCCCCAAGAGGCCCCTAAGAGGCCCCAAGAGGCCCCCACGAGGCCCTCAGGAGGCCCCCAAGAGTCCCCCAAGCGGCCCCAGGAGGCCCCCCAAATGCCCCCCCGAGCGCCCCAGGAGTCCCCCAAGCGGCCCCAGGAACCCCCAAAGCGCCGCATTGACACCAGGCCCTCGGGCAAACGGCAGACATGAGACCGTATGGGCCGGCGGAATGAGCGAAGCGATTCAATAAATGTTCGCATTGACTGTTTGCGCCACAAGCTGCCAACAGGGAATAATCGATGGTGGCGACATGGCGACACGAAGGTCGCCACATTCCCCAGCGCCCAGTGCCAATGCGCGCATAGAAAAGCGAAAGGGATATCATAAGAAGCCTCAGGGCCAATAGTAAGCCGCAGGGTCTTGGTAAGGAAACCGAAGAAACTGACGAGGAATCGCAAGTGGAAGCATAATGACGTGAAGACGCGAACTCGCGTGGACACAGACAATCCTGATTGCGAACCCAATGCGGACATTGCGTCCATGGGGAGACCACGCAAAGATTTCGCAGACGACCTCCACGATTCCCCAACGATATGTCAAACAACCTTATAACAAATACGGCTATCGCTGACCCTAGTGATCGATGTGGCGGTTCAGTACGCACAGAAGCCTCAAAGAAATTCAACGGAAGCCCAAGGGAATCCCCGAAAGAATATCAACAGAAATGAACATGAAAGGAATGTCCCATGGGCCTCCAACGATTCCTGAAGGCATCTGGTAGGAACCATAACGAAGTCTCCCCTCACAGGAATCCCAGACGAATCCCGAAGGATTCTAACAGGGATCTCAAAGGAACCCACAAAGTTCAGGTACAGCAGCTCGGGGGGGACAGCGAGGAGGAACGAAA
Organism: Prorocentrum cordatum; assembly: GCA_963575745.1. Lineage (NCBI taxonomy): Eukaryota > Dinophyceae > Prorocentrales > Prorocentraceae > Prorocentrum > Prorocentrum cordatum. The sequence goes on along the minus strand of CAUYUJ010019356.1, from coordinate 15,729 downwards.
CACGAAAAGGGATTATGCGGGCTCTCATGGACACAGGCAGCCCTTGTTGCCACCAGAACACAGACATGAAGAGCTTCAGGAGATTATGTAGGGAAGCACACGGACGGACATCGCAGGCGCGTTCGGCGACCCCCCCCCCCGCAATATGTTAGCACAGGTGGGGAGCATAAAACCTGCCACTGGCCTTGGCTGTCGGCTTGGCGGTCAAGCACGCACAGAACCCCCAAAAAACCTCAAAGGACTCCGAAAAACGACCCCAAGAGGTGCCTCAAAAGAACCCCGAAAGAAACCCAAAGGCATCTAAAGGGAGAATTCATGACTGTTTCCCGGGGTAAAGAGCAAGCACTGGTTGAGGAATTACCACACGGGCAAATGGCGGCCCCCGTTTCAAAACTTGCTTGGACTTTGAAATCCCACCTTGTCGCATTCCGTATAACTCCAGACATGGAATATTGTTTCTCTCAAGATGGACTTCCCGCCAGCGAGGGCCGGTGGGGCGATCGTCTTTCGAAGGGGGCGCCTCGCGCAGTGAAGAAGAACATGTGTATGAGACGAACGAAGAGGGGACTTGGGACGGGAGGATGTGCTGCAGCATTGTCCTCTCGCCCCGTTCGCCCCGAGCGTCCTCCTGTAGACCTCAGCAAAAGCGCCTCCACCCAGAGCCGATGTACCGACTCTTCCGCCTCTTCCAGCTGTTCCTCCTCCACCTCCTCCTCTTCCTCATCCTCCTTCTCCTTGCCCCCGTCCTCCCCCCCATCCTCAGGGGGGAATGGACGCGACGGTCCCCGAGCCGCCTCCTCGAAGTCGTTGATGGTGGTCTCGAGGTCCACGAAAGCCCCCGGAGTGCCTGGGGCGGCCAACGGGCGCCGCGCGCCTGTCGGGCGTCGTCGTCGCAATCGCAGTCACCATCGTCGTCGTCCTCCTCCTCTTCTTCGTATCGTTGTACTTCGTTTTCGAGTTCGTCTTCTATATTTTATCATTCGTATGTTTATCAGTATTAAGATTAAGATTAGTATTACCACTATGCTTATTAGTATTCGTATTCGTATTCCCCTTATGATATGCATACTGTGACTCATCGTCGGCGTATTCATATTAGTAGTAATATCATTGATCGAACAGTTGTTGTTATGAATGTTGTTACTCCCGTTGTGATCATAAGTATCATTACTAATAGTAGTATTACCATTATGCTTCGGAGTATGACTATTGTTTTTCGCATTCGTATTATTCGTCCTACTCCTCCTCCTCCTCCTCCTCCTTCTCCTCATCCTCCTCCTCCGCCTCCTCCTCCTCCCTCCCTCCCTCCCTCCCTCCCTCCGTAGCCATTTTGGCGCAAGCCACTTGGGCTCGAGCACCAAGTCCCACGCCCCCGCGCGCTGGGCAAGTGCTAGGAGCCTTCCCTGTAGTTCCACGTAGTCCTTGCGGGATTTTGCAGCGGGCGCGCCCCATCGCCCGTGTGCATCAACGAAAGACGGGACAACTTTTCTTTCTGATATCATCTGTGCGACGTCCCTGGAGCAAGTGTCAATTCTGCCAAACGCGCGAATGCAACGACAAGCTCCTCCTCGCTAACTCCGGCTGCAGCAAGTGTTCGAAGCTGGTGCGCTTGTTCAAACGCATTTCGAGAGCGAGGCGACGTCGGGGACCAGCACCCCGCGCGGCGGAGGGCGGCGTGGCGGCCTCAAGACGAGCCAAGCCCACGAGGTCCCTGCCTTGCTCGAGCAGGCGATGAAGGCCACCCAGGGCGCCGAGCTGAGCTGCAGCAGGTCTTGCAGCAGCAGTCGGAGAGGCTGGCCAGCCAGAACTCGAGCACCAAAAACGGTGACGCCGTTGACGCCGTCAAGCGTGCTGACGGCGCGTGGACGGCCGCCAGAAACCGCCACCAGCAGTTGGTGGACCAGGCGGCGCGGCTTCGCCAGCAGCTGGCCACCGCCGAGGGCAAGGAGCGCGAGGCCTCGCTCGAGCTCGCCCGCGCGGCGGCGGCGAAGACGGCGGCCGCCGAGACGCCGGTGCAGACGGAGGTCAAGACCGAGTCGCCGCCCGCCTCCGTCGAGCAGGAGACCAAGCCCGTCTTCGGCATCTCTATGAACATGGACGTGTTTGATTCCTTCGAGTCACGGGACTACGAGGAGAATGATAAGCAGCAGTTTCGAGCTCTAAAGGCCGCGCTTGAGAAGTACAAGGCAGTCATGGATCAGAAGAATGCGACGTGGCAAGAGTTCGTCGACAAGGCGAAGAAGGCCCAGACTAAGGTCACGGAGAGGATGGCCAAGAAACGCAAGAATTACGACGGCGGTGCCCAGGAGGGAGCCGGCGGCGACGCTGCTGCTGAGGCGGTGGCAGCGGCTGGCAGCGGCAGCGGAGCAGGAGCTCCTGCTGCGTCCGTCGACTCCGAAAAGGAGGAGGCCATCGCGCTGGAGGCCGAGCGAATCTCCCATGTGAGGTTCCAGGCGGCATCTGCAGTCAACAAGGACAAGGGCGACGGCGGCAAGGGCGCGGGTGCACCTCATGCAGCGGCACAAAGCACGGCTTCGAGTTGACTAGGGACCTCAGCCGTGAGCGCGACGTAGACTACGAGTGCTGCGAGTTCGGGGACCGCCAGTGCTTCTACTACTGGTACCAGTGCAGGCAGTTCGACGACTGCTACGTCTCCAGATTCACCTTCTACCTCTTCCGCGGGGTTCGCTGCCACTGGTTGCACAGAAGCTACGACGAGCGGCGCCAACTCTGCTTCATCCCTTCTCTTCTCCAACGTCACTTGCATGGGCGACAAAGCTCGGGGACATGTCGGCGCGCTCGTGGAGAAAGCTGCAAGCCGATGCTGTCCGACCAAAGAGCAAGTGGACCAGCGGCAAGGAGGGCACCCACGCGAACGGAGGTGGCGAATTCTTCTCGGTAGCCAGGCATTAGCCGGCATGCGTCTTGGGCGAGGCACGAGCTGCACAAGGGCTTCGCTCTGAGCGTGGCAGCTCATTTGACGGCTTTGTTCCTGCGCGGCCTGAGCTAAAAAGAGATTATATTGTCGCTGTCACGTTCTATGGGCACTCCGCCATAGGCATGCGTGATCAGAATGTGCCAAGATTTCTGAAGCTCGCCTCACTCTTAGCCTCCCTCCAGCTTCCCTGGCTTGCGGCTGCCGAATGGAATTTCACCCGAGTCTCCCTCAGTAGAGCTGGCTTCCTCGAAAAGACAGGAGGTCAAACTTTGAGACGCGAAGCCGATTGTACGTGCGCTCCTGGGGGGACCTGAAGCCCTCTCACCTAGATTTTGTAATAGCTAGCGCCGCTGCGCGGCCATATATTCGTGCTGTGCGCGTCGTGCGCGATGTGTCGCGGCGTCCTCGCACTGAGCTTCGCGTAAACATCGTTGGCACGAGCGGCCAACTTTTCACTCGTGCTAGAGTTGCCCCCCAGGCTCCTAAAGCTGGCCCGTCCTGGGAAGAAGCCACCGGAGCGCTCGGAAGCAAGCCTCAGCAAGGCCAAGCGTGACATTGACCGTAGGACAGCCTTAGAGAAAGGCAACGTTCGAATTCAGGTGCTCAGCTCGGATAAACACGCCGAGGACGAAGGGGGGGCATCGGGGACAGGGAAGGTCGAGCCCAGCGGCGGTTCTCTATGACAGCGGCTGCTTGGACGACTGCGATTGCGACCAGTGGGCCGACCAGCCCAACTTCGACTCCCCCGAGCCCGCGCACGCCGCCCAGCCTGTCTTTGCTGCTTCTCTCACCAGCCCGCCCCAGTCAGTCGCTGAGCCAGCTCGAGTTAATTCGACACCCTCTGACCCCGAGAGCCCCGATAAGGCCGACAGCGATGAGGAAGGCACCGTCCAATCTCAGCAGGTGAGCTCCCAGGCCCAGGACCCTGACACCTCGGGCTCTATCTCGTTCGATGTGCCCGTGGAGCCAGGCCGGGGAAAACGTTGGGCTCTCTCCGAACTCATCCAATCTCCCTGCCCCTGCTGTCGCCTCCCCCGTAGCTTTTCGGCTCGGGGCCCAGTCCCCGATGTTCACGCATATCTGTTCACTTTATTGTAGTCTGTTGAGCGCGCTATCTACACGCACCACCAGCAGACCCAGCCTGCGCTGAGCCGCGGTCAGTCAGCGCAGTTTCGTGTGCGCGAGGTCCACCAGTCGAAACCGCAGCGGAACCAGCCTCCCAGAAATCGAGTCGCAGGCTGGCGGGGCAGAGTTTCGACCATCACGCGCAGTCTTCCCAGCCATCGTCAGCGGCAAAACGGTGAGGAGCAGGAGCAGATTCTCATCGAGGCTGCGCGTGACCTCTCGTCGCAGTTCCCCGAGGCGAGTCACGGCGTTGCTCGCAGAGGGGGCCGCCTCAAACAGTCCCAGTGGCAACCAGTGCTGGGCCAGCTTGGCGAGGCCACGCTGGACGAGCTCAAGAGGCTTGGTTGCGACGCAGCGCGCCTTGCCAAACGCAACCAGCAACGCGCGATTCAACGTTGGCTCCAGGAAGTTCGAGAGCGGGCTGAGACCACACCTGCGGTCGGAGCGCTTCACCGATCCATTCGTGACCAGGTGCTCCCAGCAGACACTCTTGAGATCGGCCACAGGACGTTGGTTCACCCGAAGGATATCATGGGCGCGAATACCGAAAAGTGGGAACGTCTCTCGAGCCCCGCCGTGGATGCTTTTCAGCAGTTATGAAATATTTTTTCGGAGATTCGCGAGCGGGTCCAAGGAGAGTCCTTCGTGCCTCTTAGAGCTCAGGAGTTGAGGACAGCCCACAAGAGCACGAAGCCCAACGCTGCAATGGGCGTCGACCGCGTTGGCAGCCGCGACTTCGATCGGCCTCCCGACGCAGCTTTCGAGGAGCTGGGCGAGATCCTGCCGCTCTGTGAATTGCACCAAGCCCCTCCCTCTTCCCCTTCGGGGAGGGGTTTACCCCTCCCCCTACCCCCTCTCCACTGACCTGGACAGGGGGTTCCGCGGCGCGTTGGAGCGCCCAAGATGGCCCAAGACGGCTCCAAGAGGGCCTCAGGGAGCCCAAGATACCCTCCAAGATGGCTCAAGATAGCGCAAGATGCCTCAAGATGGTCCCCATGATGTTCCAAGACGTGCCAAGAACTCTCCAAGACGGTTCCAAGTGCCCACAAGAGCATCATTAGGATGCATCCAAGAGGCCAAAATGCTTCAAAACCCTAGGGAAAATCAATGTCGTTGGTGTTCTCACTTTTTCGCTTGCGATGCACATCCGAGGCGTCAAGATGGCTCCAAGATGGCTCAAGATAGCTCCAAGAAGGGCCCAAGAAAGCCCCATGACGGCGCCAAGAGCGCCGAAGAGCGCTCCAAGAGCGGTCCCAGTGCGGTACAGGAGACGATTTTTGGAGTTCCTGGGGGGGGGCTCTAACTAAGGAACCCTACTTCCTTGACCGATGTCCTCCAAGATTGCCCCAAGAGCGCCCCAGCAGGGCCTTCAAGGGCGCCCAGACGGGTCCAAGAGGAGCCCAAGCCTCCCAAAATAGCTTCCCAAGAAGTCCCACCAGCCCTCTGGGCGTCGGTGGTTTAGGGCGTCTCCTCTTCCACCCCTCCCTCTTCCCCTTCGGGGAGGGGTTTACCCCTCCCCCTACCCCCTACCCACTGACCGGGACAGGAGGGGCGGGAAGCGGTCAGAGCGTCCAAAACGGCCTCGGCGAGGAAGCCAAAATCATTGATTTTACTATGGTTTTGGCCCCAGTTTGGCCTTCTGAGGGGGCAGGGCTAATTAAAGCTCCCCTCTTCTTTGATCGATTTCCTCCACGATGGCCGCAAGAGGCCCCCAGGATGCCCCAAGAGGCCGCAGGATGGCCCCGAGATGACCCCAAGAGGCCCCCCAAGAGGCCCCCAGGAGGCCCCCAAGAGACCCCCAAGAGGCCCCAAGAGACCCCCCAGAGGCACCCAAGGTGCTCCCAGAGGCCTCGGCGATAATGTCAAACCATTGTTTGCACTAAGGTTTTAGACACATGTTGGCCTCTTGGGGGGGGGCACTCATTAAGATGACTCCAAGAGCGCCTCGGAGAGCCCAAAATGACCTCCAAGATGGCTCAAGAAATCCCAAGATGTCTCATACTGGCTTCCTCTGTGTGCTGTCCACTTCCCTGATCGAGGCAATCCCACCAGCCCTATGGGCGTCGGTGGTTTAAGGCGTCTCCTCTTCCACCCCTCCCTCTTTCCCTTCGGGGAGGGGTTGACCCATCCCCCTACCCCCTCCCCGTGGACCTGGACGGGGGGGGGCGCGAGCGGTCAGAGCGTCCAACACGGCCTTGGCGAGGAAGCCAACATCATTGATTTTACTGAGATTTTGGCACCGTTTTGGCCTCCTGAGGGGGCAAAGATGGCCCCAAGAAGCGCCCAGGAGGCCCCCAAAGGCCCCAAGATGGCCCCAAGAGGCCCCAAGAGCCCCCCAGGAGGCCCCAAACAGGATCCCGAACGGCCCACAGAGGCCCCCCCGAGGCACCCAAGACGCCGAAAAGCCCCTCAGGACGACCCTCTACTCGCCTGGGCGTCGTTTCTGGACGGGCTGGTGGGGATACGCGAAGCGTTTCCCCACCAGCCCTCTGGGCGTCGGTGGTTTAGGGCGTTTCCTCTTCCACCCCTCCCTCTTCCCCTTCGGGGAGGGGTTTACCCCTCCCCCTACCCCCTCCCCACTGACCTGGACAGGAGGGGCGGGGAGCGGTCAGAGCGTCCAAGATGGCCCAGGACGGCTCCAAGAGGGCCTCAGAGAGCCCAAGATCGCCTCCAAGATGGCTCAAGATAGCGCAAGATGCCTGAAGATGGTTCAGAAGACGCTCCAACACGTTCCAAGACCGCTCCAAGATGGTTCCAAGTGCCCACAAGAGCATCATCAGAGTGCCCTCAAAAGGCCGAAATGCTTCAAACCCTAGGGAAAATCAATGTTTTTGGTGTTCTCACTTGTTCGCTTCCGAAGCCCATCCGAGGCCTCAAGATGGCGCCAAGATGTCCCAACTGGGCCCCAACAGGGGCCCAAGAGAGCCTCAAGACTGCCTCAACAGCGTCCAAGAGCGCTCCAAGAGCGATCCAAGAGGGGTCCAGGAAACGATTTTAGACAGTCTGGAGGGGCAGCGCTAATTGAAGCTCTGCTCTTCTTTGATAGATTTGCTCCAAGATGCCCCCCCAGAGCGCCCCGATGGCGTCTAAAAGGACCCCAGGCGCCCAAAAACTGCTTCAACATAAATCCCACCAGCCCTCTGGGCGTCGGTGGTTTAGGGCGTTTCCTCTTCCACCCCTCCCTCTTCCCCTTCGGGGAGGGGTTTACCCCTCCCCCTACCCCCTACCCACTGACCTGGACAGGAGGGGCGGGGAGCGGTCAGAGCGTCCAAAACGGCCTCGGCGAGGAAGCCAAAATCACTGATTTTAGCAGGTGTTGGCCCCATGTTGGCCCCCTGGGGGGGCAGCGCTAATCAAAGCTCAGCCCTTCTTTGATAGATCTCCTCCAAGATGGCACAAAGAAGCGCCCAGGAGGCCCCAAGAGGTCCCAAGATGGCCCCAAGATGGCCCCAAGAGGCCCCCAAGATGCCCCCAGAAGGCCCCCAAGAAGACCCTCAGAGGCCCCAAGAGCCCCCCCCCCGAGGCACCCAACACCCCGAAGAGCCCCCCAGGATCGCCAAGAGACCCCCAAGACGTCCCAAGAGGCCCCCAAGAATCGCCCAAGAGATACTCCAAGAGGCTCCTAGAGGCATCCAAGAGACCTCTGGTCCTTGTGCTTGCCCTCCTCCTCCTCCTCCTGTTCCTCCTTCCTGCTCCTACTCCTTCTCTTCCTCCTCCTCCTCCTCCCTCCTCCTCCTCCTCCGCCTCCTCCTCATCCTATTCATCCTCCGTCTTCCCACTCCCTCATCCATCCATCCATCCACCTCCTCCTTCTCCTCCTCACTCCTTTGCACGGTTCGGCCGTCCTCCTCTTTGCTGCCGCACTTCCCTGATCACCTCAACTCGCCTGGACATCGTTGCGTGATGGGCTGGTGGGGATAAGCGAAGCGTCTAGAATTGGGGATGTAATTGCCTGTCGTCCCATATGATATTTGAACTTAGCGAGGACCTAACCTCCAAGGGCCGAGGTGTGGTTTTGGACTCGTCGTTTTACTCCCAGGACCTGGATGGTTGTCACCCCGTCCGCCCGTTTCAGAGTCTTGGACTACAGCAGATAGTAGCAGTTTCAAGTCACTAGGTTCAGGGACTCCAGAATGGCCTGTGTTTGTGTTTGGAGACGCGAGCGGGGGCAAACACACCCACCACCCCCTGCTCCGCAGAGTAGCTTTAGGACTTGTTTCCGTCCAGCAGCTTGATGATCGAATGGAGATTTCTGCCAGTGCGTGCGGACCCCTCCGAGGCGCCAGGCAGACCAGGCAGATCGATCTGGTGCCTCCTTGCCGGTCTCAAACGTGTGTCTGGTCACTGTGTGTACACTACTGATGATGATGCAGTAGGTTTAGGTTGGTATCAGCGGAAGTGGCTCGACCCCTCGGGCCCCGACGCTGATCTTTGGTGGCGAATCGGGTGTGTCCTGCAGAGAGAGAGGTGGCTCACTTTCTTGTACTGTGCTTTTCGCCCATTCGCATCTCCATGGTGCCGACATAGCGCGAGGCGTTGCACCCCGTCTCCTCGTGCTCGGTATTATCATCGCAGATTGTTTCGCAGCGGCAGGTGCACAAGCAATCAGATTTGCCGAGTCCGATCGTTCACGCATACGCAATGTAGAGCAACAAGCTTTCGCAGTTCGCATGCGCACCCTACAAAAGCACACGCGAGGCCATCCAGCTGAAGAGCGTATCTTAGCTGAGCAGGGTGGCAAGCGTAGGCACAAGGAGCAAGCTCATGACGCATTAAGACTTCCAGCGGCCAGCGTGCGCACTATCTTTGGCACGTCTCATAGCATCAAAGAAAATGTAAAGAGCTGTACCAGGTGTCAAAGTTTCACGCCCTTGGCCCGCAAAAGCGACTGGTTGAGCTCCCCTTTGTTTTCCGTTAGTTACCTTGGCCGGGATTCATTATAGGCCTCCTCCTTGGCAAAGGGTTCATCTCGGGGGAGGGCGCTCACGAATCTCACGCTTCAAGTTTTCACCCGGGGTTACACATCTGGTTTGCACTGCGTGCGGGTGTTATGCGTCACGGCGGATGCGACAACTAGGCGAGAAGTGCGGCAGGGTGGTCTGGGGCAATCGGAAGGATTACGTGGATAGAATTGCCCGAGGCCTCTGGCCCAAAACTCGTGGTAAAGCCGAGCTGGCCAGCGGGAAGCGGCAGGGCTCTGAACCGCTTCAGACACCAGTAATCGAAACTGTCGCCACACCGTGGACTCCCTGACTCCCTCCCTCGCTCCCTCCTAACTCCTCCCTCCTCCCTCCTCCCTATTCCCTCCTGTCCTTCTTCCCTCCACCGTCTCCTCCTCGTCCCCCTCATCCCTCCCCTCCTCCCTGCCCCCCTCCCTCCCCCACTCTTCCTCCTCCTCCTCCTCCTCCTCCTCCTCCTCCTCCTCCTCCTCTTTCCCCTCCTCCTATACATACAAGGCAGATGAAACAGACATCCACTCCTAGAACGAATTCCGCAACCCCGAAAAAGGGGCGGAAGGAAGTGTGAAGAGGGCGAACGGCTCAGAGCCCGAAAGGCGGGTGAAGGGCGAGCAGCCCTGCAGAGACCCGCCACTGCTTCGAGAACCAAACCCTTTGGGATATGGTAGCTCGCAACTGCGAATCATCCTTGGCTGGGCAATTTTGTGGGTCGTACACGGACACAACAGGTGGTTCGCGCGACCAGTAGAGTACGACCCACAACGGCTACAGAACAGGACCGCCGTGCCCGCAGACTCCAAACGTCCTGCCCACAGGTCGTGGGCGGGCCCCAAGGGGACTGCATGCGTTAGGACAGCTTGCCAGGAAGACGGCAGCGGGGCGCAGGGCCCGCGGCGACACGAGTGTGGGCGAGCCGTCGCCCTCCCGCAGTCAACGCACTGCCATCTGTTGAGGGTCCACTTGGAACGGTGACGGCTGGGACCTCTTGAGGATACTTTGGGGGCCCTGGGGATCTTCTGGAGGTCTCCGAGACTTACCCCAGGGCTAAAGCATTAAAACGAAAGCGTGGAACACGTCGAGCCACTGCTTATAACCTGCCTCGACACGCTCCACGGCTTGAGGGTTCAGTTGGTGCGTGGTAATCTCTTTGGCGAGAACATCGGCCCAGTGGTTGCCCAGGGCCCTCGTCTGCTCTCCCAACCCCCTGTCACCGCGCAGCAAGGACTGGTGAGCACGTATCTTGTGAATAGTCCAGCCTCTCATGCCTGTGTTCAGAAAGACTTGGCGCCAGTGTCGAGCTTGTTGCCTGCGGCCGTCACGCGAGCGAAGAGGGGTTGCTGCGCCATGCGCAACAGCTGCACAATCTTGAATGACACGGGCTGGCTCTGCTTGAATGCGCCGTGCCATGGAGCAGACCATGATGCTCAGACATGTTAGCGTTGCAGAGGACGTGGGAGGGGAGGGCGACTCGGACAGCCCTGCGGAGGTCCTTATTTGGGGCGACTTCGACCGCGCACCATCCTCCTCTGCTGAGGAGGGGGGTGGCAAGGTGGACCGCGGACCCATTAATCGAAACTTCGACTCCTGGGGTGCCCCAAACAAACTGGTCAGTCGGGCCCCCACGGCCCAGGTACTCCGCGACCTCGGTGTCGGGGGGGGGGGGGGTTCTCTATAACGAGCACAGGGGGCCAAAGGCAGTGGTAGAGCGGGTCCGAGGGGCCAGCCTCCAACGCAGCCACAACGAGCTCAGCGCCCAAATCCTGGCGAAGAGTATCCCCGAGCGGGCAGCTCCAGACACGATGGAACGGGGTATCGGGGGCTCCGCAATGTCGGCACTTCGGGGAAACTTGGTATCTCCGTCGATGAAGGAGGGTCCCTGTGCAGTAACATCCAGTGAAAATGTGGCGAAGGATCTGCTTTGCGGCAGGCGCATGCTCTATTGAGCTCCAGGCTCTCGAAACAGGATGGGCCCAGATCCCGCGTTCTCGTATCTGCGCAGCACGGTCGGAGCCCACGTCCTGCAACTTGGCGCAGACGGTCCTGTGGAGGGCTTGCCTCTGCAGGCCCTTGTCTAAGAGGTCAAAATATCTGGGCTGGCGGGGCGAGCGCAACGTTACAAACGACACCACTAGGCGTGCGAACGCAGGCGGGGTCCACAAACTCCCAACCAGCTTGCTTGCACCAGTAAAACATGTCAGACAGGGAGCTCCGGGTGACTTGATGCCAGCGTCCGGGGGGGGGGGGGGGGGGGGGGGCGTCAAATCGATCCTTGGCCAGACTGAAAACTTCCCTGAGTCCTCGCGCCATGAGGTTGCCTTGCGCACAGAGCAAAGGGTCAGTGGCAGACCACCGCTCGGAACAATACCTGCGGGGCGAGGCTCCCGCGTGAGAAATAGGGTCTTTGCTGGGGGCCAAGCACCAGCACGAATCAAGATTGGCCCCCTCTCCCCAGAGTCCGGCACTTGCCATCTGGAGGCGCAGGGCTCCCCGCGGGGGGATGTCCTTGGACCTCCTCCCCGTAGGTGACGCTGGGCTTGGTCCCGCAGACAAAAACCCCACCTTTCTTGACCGTGGCTCTTCTGAGCTTCTTGACCAGGATGAGAACACGAAGGCCTTTGTTCCACCGCGACTTGTTTTTGGATCGGGCGCCCCTGGAACTCCTGGGTTTCCCCGCGGTGAAATCAACTCCGAGATTGACAGCGTGCCCAGCTACAGTATGACCGTAAGCTCCTAGCGCCGTGGGCGCCAGCCTGGCCACCTCGCTGGAGTTGGTCGTAAACTGCATTTTCTGTAAAGCAATCGGAAGCTCCAACCTGCTGGTGAGCTGGTCGAAGACAAGGCCAGCCAGGGTGGCCAACGAGATCAAACAGCTCGTGGCCGTCGGCATGGCCACCGACGTGGTGATGTCATCAATGTGTATGGTGGGGTCCTCGTCAACTGCTAACTTGATCTCTCGGGTGGAGGTCGGCGTGCAGGACTTGATGCCGTACGTGGCCGTGGAGGACCCTGCCACTATACCGCGGGTGGGTTCAATCTCCTCGCTGAGAGCCGAGTCCATCAGTAGGCGACGAGGCCAGCGATAGCTGTTGATAGTGAAGCGAACCACGCGGAAGGGGAAACATACAGCCCTTAGACTCACTCCAAAGCAGATTGCGGCGCACATGTTCAGAGCACTGCTTGAGGTCCGCAAGCAGGACCCCCACAAACTTGCCTTGATCGTGGTGAAAGTCACTTCGCACAGCCTGGCGCCAAACTGCGTCCGTGGTCGACCTGTGCGGGGCCATGTTGAAGACGGGGCCGGCGGCGAAGCGAGACTCCCATCTCCTGCAATCGTTGGCTGGGCCCTTGGAGTAAAGTCTGGTGGTGGACTGATAGAAACCCACGGGCCGCCTTCCTTCGAGCGGCTTCCTGTAAAGAGCAACGATGGGCTGGCGAAGTCCCGCGGGACTGTTGCCGATGATATTCAGACATGTAAAAACTCCCGACAGGACCCTGAGCCCTTCGCCCCCAATGAGGGCGGAGTGGCGAGGATGAAACCCGTCAATGGCGATGGTGGCCGTTGTGAAACTCCTCGACAAGCTCCGCATCTCTTCGGTGTCGGACCCTGGGGGGATGTCCAAATCATTTTCTTCGCCCATGATCAGAAGGCTGGTCCGGCTGGCTGCCCGCGCCTCTTCCCAAATACTTATCTGGTGGCTGAATTGGTTGAACAAAAGAGGCAGCGGGGTTGCCCTCGTGATCTTTAACGAGGTCTTCCTTGAATTCACTGGCAAGCGCGGTGAACTGGCGCGCCCGTGAGGCACCTCCAGCTAGAGCTTCTTCACACCACTTGGTCCAATCCTTCCTCTGCTGGGCGCGTTCCTTGGCGAGGCAGTGGGTTTCCAGCTCCGACAGTTGGGCGCTGGCCCAGTCGACGCTGATGAAATCCCACTCCCCCTCGTCCCAGCTCCAGTAGAGGCCCCAGATCGGACTGAGGGCGTGCGTGATAATAGTGTGGGCGAAATCTTCGCCTTGCGGCCAGAACCTGGTGAAAGGGCACCCTTTCTCGCGAATTCCGCCGGCGTGCTGAATAAGGAGGCGCGTGCCCAGAGCGCGCCGTCTTTCGGCGCTCGCGAGAAGCGACCGAAGCTCAGTTAATCTTCGCGCAAGCCAGCCGACACAGCGGGCCTAGGACCTCCCGGGGTTATCCTTGGCGATCAAAAGGGCCCTGAGATCAACCCGGCTAACTTCATGAGGAAGGCCCTCCTCTCTGCCAGACGCGGGTGCGTGTGCGTGTGTGTGCGTGTGAAAAACCTGCTTGGGCTCCCCCCAGGCCCTGGAGCACCACTGCGAGTAAACCTGGTCGAGGGTACTCTCGAGCGCAGCTTCCCCCAGGTGGGCGGGGTCACAGAACCTGCCCCCTTTGGAGAAGTGCGCAGCAGCAGCAGCAATGTTATCTTGGAGGTCCTGGTAGGGAGGTGGAGGTAGCGCTGGCCCAACTGGGAGCTGGACTGGAAGCTTCTGGCACGCCTCAAGACGTTCCACCTGCAACAAGTAAGTCTCCGTCGTCAAATGCAAACCCACCGGCTTGCAAGGAAACACATCGCCAGATGGATCGGCCTTGATGGAGAGGAAAGCTGTGACAATAATCTTGCTGAGTATGAAGAAATCGATGGTGCGGCGTGAGTCTTCTATAGAACAGGCGTGGGCGCTCGGGTCTAAGATTGCCTCTCCCCCGAAGCATTCTGGCTCACATCCGATGCTAATTTCTCGAGGCGTCATGTTGTAATCTCCACCGGCCACGAACGGTAGCCCACGGGCAAGCACATGTTCTCCCAGCTGTTGACAGAGGTCGAGATTTCGCTTACCAAGGCCAGCTCCTGAGACCCAGTAGTTGACGTAAATCGAGAAGACACCGAAGCTCTGTGTGCGGCAGCACGCGTGGGGGATCCTCCCTGGAGCCACGATCCCTCGTCCCGCTTCTTGCCACAAATCAAAATAGCTTCTGCGCAGAATAGCAACTCCCCCCCCGACTGGCGCCCCTCGGCGGTGGTAAGCGGCGGCCCACAAACTTCCCCAGCCAAACTTCAACGCTGTTTGGCTGGCAGCACCTATCTTGTCCTGGCTGAGCTTGTGCCCCTGAACTAGGACAATGTGGGCGCTAGAAGAATGTTTGGTCCAGGACCCCGGTGCATCCTGAGGAATTGACAGTGCAAAAGTGAAGAAAGGGACCGCCTGAGACAGGGCGCGGAGGGTCGGGGGGCCGACAGGTGGGGGAGTCTCATGGTAGGTCCGTCTTGCGGATGGGTTACCCATCCTTCTTGGCTGGCATGCGGCTTCCCTCACCCCTGGATGCGTCTCCCGTGGGGCCTGGCTTCGCAGCCTGGGCCTCAGCAAGGGGCTCCCTGTGGGGGCTTCGGGGGCCTCAGAGCGGGCTGCTGGCGACGGGCCAGCTGCGCGGCCAGCTCGATCACCTGCACCTCCTGCTCCTGCTGCGCCTGCTCCAGTGGCTGCACCTTGCGCATCAGCTGATGGCGGCCCCGCAGGGACAGGTACATCTGCTGCATCTGCTGCGTCTGCTGGAAGTGGACCGAAAAGCGGCCCCAATAATTGCATGGCGTTGTTAATATGGTTCTCGTCGTGGCCGGAAATAAAGGCAGCCCGCGCGGCAAGGGCTGCTTGCAGCTCCTCGGAGGTGAGAGCGAAGATCTGCGTGGGCGATGGCTTGGGGGACGATGACCGGCTTCCTGACTCACTGGCGGCCGCCGCAGCCGCTTTGTGCACAGCCATATCGCTATTGACTTCCTGGAGCTTACGCTTGGCCTCGGCCAGGCTCTGCTTGGCGATCTCCAGCCCCCGCTCTTGCTCTCGAAGGTGTGCTGCTGCATTCTGTACTTTGACCTCGAGCATGCCCACCGTCTTGGCGTGGCTCTCGACCTGCTTCTCAAACTTGGACATTTTGCCGCTGGCCACAAGGAGCCTCTGGCTGGCGGACTTGGCGCTGTCACGCTCCTCTCGGAGCGCCTGGAGCTTGCGTTGGAGAGCCTTGGCTGCCTCTCCCTCGGGTCCATCTTCTCCCTTGGCAAGCGTGTCGCAGGCGTGCTGGAGTACTTGGATCTGGTGTCCAATGTTCCCAACGATTTGCTTATTCTCCTTGTCGGGGCTGGAGAGGTCCACGGCGCTGGGTTCGTCTGGAGCGCCAAGCTTGAAGGGATTGGATGCCGCAGAATTTGTAGAGTCATCCCTGCCATGAGAAACAGCACGCGCATCACGAACATCTGCTTGTGATTGTCCTCCTGTCTTGCCTTTGCCTTTCTTGTCTTTGTGTGTGCCGTCACCTTTGTCTGTGCCCTGTGGTCCGTTCCCTCGGGGGCTTCCTCCTCCGCGTGGGCGCGTCCAGCCCGTAGCCGTCTTCGTCCAATGGGAACCGCAGCGCCAGCACCAATGGGGATTGCGACTGGTAGTGGCTTTGCACTCGCTGCACTCCCAAGAAAAATCTCGCGGGGCCCCATTTGTCCCCTGTTTGCCCATGGCACAGTGAAGCGAGGCGAAAGATGTGTCACGATGTGCGGTATCGTGCATGCTATAGCTCTCTCGCGCTGGCTAGGCCAGCCGAGAGGAAAAAAACTGGATGGGGCCCCTGGCTGGGCAGCCGCCGGGGGGGGGGGGGGGGGGGGGGGGGGGCGAAGCTTGGGGTCCCTGAAACCACCTCGAGACATTGGTTACTTG
>CAUYUJ010019355.1:178126-181799 GCA_963575745.1 Prorocentrum cordatum | reverse complement strand
CGCGCCCGTGAAGCCCTTCAAGGTCAGGGGGGACAAGGTTTACATCAACCCCTCGGACGAATTTGACCTCGACGAGGTGCCCTTGGGCGCCCCGAACCCACCGCTGCTGGCCGCCTTCCTGTTCGGCCCCTCGTTCATCTACCTCGCCTTCTGGGTCCTGGGCTCCCTGGAGATCATCTGAGGCGGCGGCCGGCCCGAGGCAGCAGGCAGGCGGCAGGCTCTCGGGAGGTCGTCCTCCACTTGGCGCCCGGCTCCTACGATTTTCCCCACAACGCGCGCGCGGCGACGCGACGCTAGCTTTTTTATAGTGCTGCTCGCTCTGGCCTCAAGGGGCGCGCATTACCACGCCCTGAGCCTCATCAATCATCGGCGCCCGCTGTCGCGATCGGCCGCTGCCGCGAGTAAGAGCGTTACCTTGAGCGCCAGCCGCAGCCACTGCCACCGCCGTCGCCATACCGCCACTGCCACATCACGCAGCACTGCCAGTGCTGTCTTGGAGCTCTCTTCCGAGTGTAAACATAGTGGGAACCCCGCGATGCTCGCGGTGGCTCGTGGACTCGCCCCGAGGGTCCTGCTTCAAGGCTGCCCCTGGCCTGCACGTCCACCGCGTGCGGTCCGTTGCCGTCGATCTCTCGGCCGCTGAGCGCGCCCCGCTCGGCGGGCACGACCCCGCCGCAGAGGAGGAGGAGGAGGAGGAGGCGGAGGAGGCGGAGGAGGAGGCGGAGGAGGCGAGGAGGAGGAGGATGAGGAGGAGGAGGAGGAGGAGGAGAGGAGGAGGAGAGGAGCAGGAGCAGGAGCAGAGGAGGATGAGGAGGAGGAGGAGGGAAGGAGAGGAGGAGGGAGGAGGCAGGAGGAGGGAGGAGGAGAGGAGGAGGAGGAGGGGAGGAGGAGCAGAGCAGGAGGAGGAGGAGGAGGAGGAGGAGGAGGGGTAGGAGGAAGGAAGAGGAGGAGGAGGAGGAGAGGAGGAGGAGGAGGAGCAGGAGCAGAGAGCAGGAGCAGGAGCAGGAGCAGGAGGAGGAGAGGAGGAGGAGGAGGAGGAGTCCTTCTTCTCCTCCTCGTGCTGCTTCCTCCACTTGTGAGGCCTGCCGAGGCCGCGGCCTCCGCGCCCTGCTCCAGCGGGCACGTGCGGCCCCCCCCTGGCGGAGCGGAGCGCGCGCGACTCCAGCGTCGCGTGCACGCACGTCTGCTCGGCGCGTCGCTCCGCTGGTCCTGGCCTACCTCGCTGCGCCGCGACACGCCGAGCAGGTCCCGGCCCCCGCTCCTCCTCCTCCTCCTCCTCCTCCCTCTCCTCCTCCTCCTCCTCCTCTCTCCTCGTCCTCGTCGTCCTCGTCCTCCTCCTCCTCCTCCTCCTCCTCCTCCTCCTCCTCCAGCGTATCCACGTTCTCAGCTCTTCCCAGCCCCCCGTCCCACGAGGCAGAGCGACACGCGCTCAGCATATCCGCGTTCTCAGCTCGGGGGCCCCCAAACGGGTTGGTGACCACACCGTGCGATGAGTCGCTGGGGATTCGGAGTCGCCGCACGGTTTTGGGACTCGAGTCCCTCTTCGAGGATGTCTTGGGCGACAGGGGCCTCCAGGGTCCCAAAACCGTGCGGTGGCGGACCGTGCGGTGAGGTCATGGGGGATTTCGAGGTCACCGCACGGTCCGTCACCGCACCTATTCGGGACTCCCAAGTCAGCTCTTGGCAGCCCCCCGTCCCACGAGGCAGAGCGACACGCGCTCAGCTCGCAAGGCATGGCCGGGGCCGCCGCCGCGGCACGCCAAGCAGGAGTTCCAGTAGTTCGTTCGCTCCCCTCGCTCCTGAGCCCTCCAGCGGAGCGTGCGCGACTGTGGTTCAGGTCGCTCGTTTCCCTCCCCCTTCGATACTCGTTTTGGGGAACTTCCTGGGGCCCACCTGATTGATCTATTCGATTCTAGGTTGACTCCAGTTCGACTCAAGTCGACGGACGTTCGACGCAGTATCGACAAAGCACTGCCGAACGAGTATCACATCCTGGCTGAGCCTGTCGTCGTCCGCTGTCGCCCGCCGTCCGAAGGCGGTCCCAGCGATCACCCTGCGCTCAGGGGCAAGGTCAGGGGCAGGGCGGATAGGCTCAGGGGGGCATGCATCAACCCCCAATCGCCCATTCATCGCCCATATGGGGCCCGATGGCCCGCCCCGCCCAGGAACGCGCGGACTCGCAATCGGGGGCCTCTTGCCGATCTATCGGCGATGTAACGCCGCTTCCAGCTCGATGTTCCTCCCCCCCCCGAGCTCGTCCCCCTATCGTTCCCACTCGTGTTTTGGTCCGCGGCGTACCTTTTCCTGTGCAAGCTCTTCGGCACCGCCTGCACCCCGGGCCCCGCCCGCTCCGGCCGCCTGAGGCCCCGCCCTTCTGTGCCCTGTCTCCCTAGTTAAAGCTGTGCGTAGCCCGCCTAGCTTTTAGTGGAAGAGGTTCGCTCTCGCCCCGCCGACCAAAAATCGTGTGCGCCTTGCCGCGAGCGCCCTGCCGCGGCCTTCCCCCCCCCCCGTGCGCAGGCCACGCCGGCCGGCCCGGCGCCCACGGCGGCAGGCGGGAGCCCCCCCGCGCGGGCGGAGACGGCAGCGCGAGGGGCAGAGGGCGGGGATCGGCCAGGCCAACTGGCTCGCCTGGAGCTGCAGCGCCGTGTGGGGCCCCCCGTGGGGCCACGGGGAGGGAAGTCGTGACGTCTCGAAGACGCCCGCGGCGAGTCACCGCCGCTCCGTGCCTTCCGGGAACGCCCACGCAGCCAGACGTGGGGCCGAAGCTCGGCCCAGCTCTTGGACTACGGACAACGTGCTCCCCTTGCCGTCTAGAGCCCCTTGAGGGAACACTCGGTAGAGGAAGCGTAAGGATGAGGAGAGGAGGGAAAGGAGGAGGGGGAAGAGGAGGAGGAGGAGGAGGAGGAGGAGGAGGAGGAGGAGGGGAGGACGAGGAGGAGAGGAGGAGGAGGAGGAGGAGGAGGAGGAGGAGGAGGAGGAGGAGGAGGAGGAGGAGGAGGAGGAGGAGGAGGAGGAGGAGGCTTATTGCAGCCTTCTTGGAGCCTCCTGGGGGCTTCCTGTTAGCCTATTGGGAGCCTGGGCCTCTTGGCATGGAGCTTTTGGGGGCATTCAAGGGACTTTTTGGCCTTTGGAGGCCGTCTTGGGCCCGCTCTGCGCAGTCGTGGGTTCCTCTTTGGGCGCTTTGGCGCCGTCTTGGAGTTCTATGTGGCCGTCTTGGTGACGTCTTGGCGTCTTCTTGGGCGCCGTGGTGTGCTAAAATCATTGGCAGCCTTCAAGACAAGCAGTGATTTTGGCCTTCCAGAGGTCCTCTTGGAGCCCTCTTGGGGTGTCTTGCTTGGGGGCTTCCTGGGCCATCTGGAGGGCATCTTGCGCCATCTTGGGGGCATCTCGGCCAGTCTTGGAGGCGTTTTGGGACCTCCCTGGGATCCCTTGGGGCCATCGTAGACATCTTGGAGGCATCTCGGAGGCCATCTTGGAACCATCTCGGCAGTCCTGGAGGCGAGTTTTCCGTCTGTTCCCTGCCTTGCGCTTCTTTGCGTGTTCTTCCGGGTGGCTGGCACGATCGGTCGGAGGCTCATGGGGAAATTTTCAACCAAAACAACCTAACGTTTGGCACGCTGTGCATCCCTGTGGCAAGCCACAGGGGGCGCCGGATCGAAGATGCCTTCGGCGA
>CAUYUJ010019355.1:110626-173126 GCA_963575745.1 Prorocentrum cordatum | reverse complement strand
GACGACGACGTGCGACGGCAAAATTCAGGCCAGTCACCTCCTGCACCTTCTTCCTTTCCCCCCATGCCTTCCGACTTCGATTCCGATCCAGCTTCGCGCGAGCTGGTTTCCGATTCGATCCAGTTCGGGCTTGCCGATTCTAGCCGATCCGATGGCACAGCTGGCTTTTGTTTATTTTCGCCCGATTCGATTTGTCGACCCCATGTTGGGGCCTCCTGTATAGCTTGCACCACGTAGCTTGCACGTCCACTGCGATAGCCTACTGCTGGGGGCCCACGTGGTCTAGCACGTTTTTTTTTTTTTTTTTTTTTTTTTTTTTTTTGTTTTCTTATTTTTTGTTTTGTTTTTTTTTGTTTTTCAATCTGTACCCGGTGCTCGGGGTCACTCCCTGGGGACCGGTTCCATGTCCCGGATCTTTCCTGACGGTCCCGGGGTCTGGAGAACAGGCTCCACCCTGACCTTCCAGAGTGCTAAAAAACAGCACACCAGACCTATAGATCTATCTGGACAGGAATTAGGACGTCGACGTCCTGGTGCTATTTTTTAGCCCTCCTGGAAGGTCAGGGCAGAGGCCGCGCTCGAGGAGACACGCCGGGACGGACAACAACTACATCGCCGGAGGTGTGGGCCGCGCGGCCCGGCGTTTTGGCGCGGCACGAGAGAAGCACGAGCGCCCGCGCGGCCGTGGCCGGGCGCCACCCCGATCACCTTCCTCCTCCTCCTCCTCCTCCTCCTCCTCCTCCTCCTCCTCAGCCTTCCCCCTTCCCTGGAGCCTGTTTCCCATCCCGAGTTGTCTTTTGACGGTCCCGAGGCCCTGCGAGGGCCCCTCGCAGGCCTGGAGGTTGACACCAGCACTACTATCGACGGTGTGCCTCCACCGAGGGATGGCGATCCCGATTTCGGTGATGGTGGTAGTATTCGGGCTTCCTGGGTGGCCGAAAGATCACCACCAACACCAAAATCTGGGATCGTCTTCCCCAGGTGGAGGCACCCCCCCGTGTTGGTGTTGGTGTCCATTTCCAAGCCTCCAAGCCCCCAGAGGCCCAGAGTAGCGGAAAGCCTCACGTCGTGATCTTTTCATGGCCCGAGGGGCCCGAGCGAAGCGCGGCGGCGACCTCCTCCCCAAGCGCCGCCCCCGCGCGCCAGGCGCCAGCGCGGTGGCGGCCGTCTCGGCGCTGCTCGCGGGCGGCTCGCGGAGGGGCCGCCGCGCCGCGGGCAGGGCCGCCGTGGCGGTGAAGGCTGCGCTGCCCCAGCCAGCCCAGGAGGAGGAGGCGGGAGGCGAGTGTCGGGAGCGGCAAAGAGGGGGGCGATGACTAGGGGGGGTTGGATCTCATGGCGGGGGTCATGATATCTCCTCAGATTTCATGTTGCCTCTTCTCATTTCAATACGTTCCTGCCCCCCCCGGGCCGCGCACGTGCCGCCGGTCGTGATTTGCACCCCCCCGCTCTTGGACACCCCCCCTCCTGGCCGCTCCCGAGAGTGGGAGGATCGGCGGCGAGCGAGAGGGGGGAGTGAGCAGAAGAAGGCCCTCGCAGAGGGCGGCGGGGCTCCCCAGGATCCCTCACGCCCTCGCAGAAGTGTTCGGTGTCTTCGGGGAAGGCCTCGAACACTTCTCGAAAGGCTGGGGAACTTCCGAGGCTGATGAGCAGGCCTGCCCCCTCGCACTTCCCCCGTGGGCTCGCCGCCGACATGAGGAGGAGGAGGAGGAGGAGGAGGAGGAGGAGGAGGAGGAGGAGGAGAGGAGGAGGAGGAGGAGGAGGAGGAGGAGGAGGAGGGGAGGAGGAGGAGGAGGAGGAGGAGGAGGAGGAGGAGGAGGAGGAGGAGGAGGAGGAGGAGGAGGAGGAGGAGGAGGAGGAGGAGGAGGAGGAGAGAGGCGAGAGGGAGGAGGAGACTGTTTTTTTTGGGGGGGGGGGGCCGGCGTTCACCTGGGTTATCGGACCCGCCTCCCTCCACTACACGTAAGAGTGACCTTTCGCCAGAGTGACCTTTGCTGCGGGCCCAATGGGGCCCCCCGATCGCCGAACGCGATGCGGTAGTTGCGTCTCGCGCGCTCGTTTTTGGTCCCCACCGCGGGAGCCAAAAAGCCGCGCACCAAAGGTCACTCTTACCCAGGGTTTCTCTTGCGTGTAGTCGACTCCCCCCCAGATAATTTGGAGAACCTGACCTTGTCGGGTGCGCAGGTCCGCGGGTGCGTGGTGCTGGTGCGCGCGGGCCCACGTGGGGCTGCCCGAGGCGAACAAACAAACAGGCTAGGCTTTTGGCTGGCCCCCCCCTCCACCGTCGTGGGTGGACAGACCTCCTACCCTGACACGTCGATTAAGGAATTGGCCGTTTTCGGTTCGCGAGAGGGCGTCGCGGCCGTCATTTTTGGGGGTCCAGGTCCGTCGGTTTCGGTCCCATGCCGTTTTCACTAAGGGGAGGTCTACTAAAGGGAAGTTTGTCCACCGCCGACACCGGATAGCTTGGGGTATCGCCGAAGACTACAATTTATTTCGAGAGGAGAGAGAGAGACTAGAGGGAGTAGTGTGAGGCAGGATGAGTCAGAATGATGATGGTGATGGTGATGGTGATGATGGTGGTGGTGGTGATGATGCTGCTGCTACTGCTGCTGCTGACGCTGCAGCTGCTGCTGATGCTGCTCGCCCTGCAGCTCAGAGGTGGAAAATATACCGATGCCGCTGCCCTTCCCTCGTCGCCGTGGCTGGATTCGCCTTGGAATCCCCGTCAGAATGCGCCCCTGGCGAGAGCTGGGGAGTGGCGCCCGCCGCGGAGGGCCGAGCCCGCGCGCGCGACCTCCATGGCGGGCCCTTCGGTGCCCCTTCGGCTGCCTCTCGGGCCCTCCCCCTGGGCCCGCCCGGGCCGCGGGCTCGTGAGCCAATTAGGGTGATCGGCGGCTGCCTTTGCCGCCCCGATCTCGCAGCAGTGGCTCGTGCTGGTCGGCGGCCGGCGGCAGGCACCGTCGCTGCTGCGCTGGCAGTGGCGTCGGGGAGGGCCAGCAGTGGCAGCAGGCGTCACGGCCGCCATCCGTGGGCGTCGGTGCAAGGCCCCCCCCCGCTAGTTCTCTGCAGGCCTGTTCACTGGACGCCACCTCGGCGACGCACGCTGCAGGCTCGCGCGGACGGCGGTGACGCGCAGCGCCTTCGAGGTCTGCGGGGCATTCTGGTGCACCGCTCGCAGGGATCCTGCACTTCAAGGGGCTCCGATGCCGTGTGTCATATTTTGAAGTGACACGCGCGAAGCGGTGGCACGCAGGGTTTTGAGCTGTCCCAGTGTTTTCTCCGCTGCAGCCCGCTTCTTTCGACGCTGCAATTTTCAGGACGTCTGCAGCGACAGCTTCTTTCGACGCAAGCTCTTGGAATATGTTCATATTGTCAGGATGTCTGCAACGATATTGTCATGGTCTGCAAGTTTTGTCTCGGAAAGCTCCTCCAACATCTGATGCTGCCCAGGATGTCTCGAGCGCCATTACCGTTTCCATCTCCTTGCTTGGCGTGAGCGCGAAGCGCATGGGGTCGAAGAGCTGCGCAATGCCGCGCAGCAGCACCTGTTTGAACTGTGATGTCGGCGCGCGCAGTACATTCGCGAGTCGCCACGATGTTTGCTCGATGCCTGGCTTTGAAGGTGACGTCAGCACGCGATCAAACAAAACGCGCCCTCTGGCCCTGGGGCCCTGCTTTTCCACTGCGGGGGCTGACCCCCCAAAAAACAGACAGGGTGAATCCTGCAAGAGAGGGGCACCAGGGAGGGGGGCACGGGGGGGATGGGAAAGAGTAGCGAGGAATGGAGGGAGGAAGAAGGGGAGAGACGGGGGAGGGGGGCACGGGGGGATGGGATGGGAGAGAGAGTAGCGAGGGATGGAAGGAGGAAGAAGGCCAGAGACGGGGGACGGATGGACGAATGGAAACGCCCCCAACTGAGCTGGCATGTCGAAGCCTCGTGCCGCGCGTGGAATCACTGCCAGGGCCTCAGACGCGCCTTCGGGTCATGCTCCAGGCCAGCCCCGCGGACAGGGCCCGAGCATCTTCAGGGCCTTCAGCAGAGGGGGGGGAGGGAGAGGGAAGGGGAGGGAGAGGGGAGGGGGGGGAGGGAGAGGGAAGGAGAGGGGAGCAGGGGCCGTCAGAAGGGGGGGGAGGGAGAGGGAAGGGGATCGACGTGGGGGACGAACGGGTGGCGCGGGAGCGGCAATGACGAGAGCCCGTGTCTTTCCAGCGCAGCACTCAGCAGCATCCGAAGTCCGCCACGTGTGCTCACAGACCGGCAACGGCAGGAGACCTGTCACTGCGCATTTCTCGGAGGTGACAGAAGTCGGAGTTGCGGAGTTGGACGGCACATGACCAGCGGCTTAGCGTTCTTCAATCCGCTGCGGGATGAGAAAAGCATGCCCGTCAGTAGTAAAGATCCCGGCCGTGCTGCGTGTCCGCTTCCTCAGAGCGCACGCATTGAACCAAGTTGCAAAACAGGGCGAACGCCCAGATATCTGCCGCCGTAATCAGAGGAACAAGTGGTCATGATAATGACACCTGCCAAGATTTGTAAGATTTCCAGGATTCTATAAACGAGGGCCGCTATATATTCCAGAATTCCTGGGACCTATCCTGAGCCAATCGTGTCATGACATCGTTCTCGTCCTCGACCTCGTTCGCCTCCTCCGATGGGGGGAGCCGTTGGGGTGCCCGCGAGTCGTTTCTCTCTCTGCGGGCAGGCGGCCGAGTGCGGCGGAGAGGGCGGCTCGAAGCAGCTGGAGGCGCTGGCCACGGAGCCGTTTGGCCCTCCTGCCCTCCTTTCCTCCGAGAACCGAGGAGGGCACCTGTTCAGAGGCAACTTTAGGGGTGATAAGCTCAGGGGGGGATGCGTCGACTCCCAATCGCCCATTCATCGCCGATATGGGCCTGGCACACGCATATATATATATATATATATATACACACATACATGCATGTATATATACACACACACGTATAGGCACCTCTGAATATATATATATGTTGATGTCTAGATGATCAGATGCACGTGCGTACACTTATAATTCGTACACGTGTAGTACATATGTCAGTCTATACATACACTTTGATATACACATGAATATGTATATGTGTACATAGATCGTATGTCTGTGTGTATGCATGTATGTATGCATGCGTACATGTGTGTATGTATGCATGCATGCAGGTATGTATGTATGTATACATGCATGTCTACATTTATATATCTATGTTTGTGTACACATGTGCATGCATGTATGCATGCATGTATGTATGTATGCACGTATGCATATATGCATGTATATATGTGTGTAGGTATACGTATATTGGCATGTATATGTATATGTAGATGAATGTGTATATGTATGTTTTTTTGTATATGTATATGTTTGTGTATATGGACTGGTCGATGTAACTA
Source organism: Prorocentrum cordatum (assembly GCA_963575745.1). Taxonomy (NCBI): domain Eukaryota; class Dinophyceae; order Prorocentrales; family Prorocentraceae; genus Prorocentrum; species Prorocentrum cordatum. The sequence continues at coordinate 167,725 of CAUYUJ010019355.1, read as the reverse complement.
GTTGTATACATGTAAAGATACATGTATGCATACACATATATATATGTATGCGTTTGCATTTGTATATGTCTATATGTATGTATTTGCAGGTGTATATATAAATATATGTAGAGGTGTATTTGTTTGTAGTCATTGATGGCCATGTATACGCACATGCGTGTATTTCATATACATATACACATGTATAGTTATATGCATATGTGCTTGTACTTATATCGAGATTTTTGTATACGCACATGTACATGTTTGTGCATGTATCAATGTATATGTATAGGTCTCTGTATATGCATATGTACGTGCATGTTTATATGAATTTGTATATGTATATTCATGTGCGTGGGTATATGTATAGGTATGCGCATATGCATATGTATATGTATATGTGTATGTCTACGCATACATATATATACGTCTTTGTGCACGTATATGCATATGTATATGTATATGCATATACATATGCGCATGTGCATGCACCTGCATATGTATACGTATCTGCTTATGTATCCGAATCTGTATATGCATATGTATATAGTTATGTATATGTTTATGCGCTTGCATATGTATTTGCATAGGTATATATATATGTATATATATATATATGTATAGGTATGCGTATATCTATGTGTCTATGTATGTGTATTATCATGTGCAAATGTATATACATATGCACCTGTCTAGGTATATGTATATGTACATGTATATGTATGTGTATATGGGTACGTATACATGTGTGTACACATGTACATGTGTAGGTGTGTCTGCATGTATGTCTGTATGTATGCATGTATGTATGTATGTGTGTGTGTGTATGTATGTGTGTATGCATGTGTGTATGCATGTATGTATGTATGCATGTATGTATGTATGTGTATACATTCAGGCCTTCGGCCCATCCCGCAACCTTGCCTGGGTTGTGGGTCAGAGTTCTCAGGGATGCTTCGTCGGGCCGCTCTCGGGGGCCTCTTGGGAGCAATTTCAAGGCCACTTGGGGGCCTCTTGGGAGCCTGTTGGGGCCTCTTGGGAGCATCTTGGGTCCTCTTCGGGGCCTTTTGGGGCCTCTTGGGGCCTCTTGGGGGGCCCTCGGGGCCGACGGCTCGAAATGTCCGCTCGGGTTCCCTGTTTGGGCTCCCTCTCGGGGCCGTCTTTGGACCCTCTAGGGCCGTCTTGGGCGCCTCTTGGTCTGTCTTGGGGCCCGCTTGGGCCGTCTTGGGGCCCTCTTGGGGGCCTCTGGGGTCGCCTGGGGGCGATCTTGGGGGCCCTGTGGGCCGTCTTGGAGCATCGGAAAGCCGAAAAGGCGAGAAGGCCAAAAACCTTCGAACACCTAAGGACAATCAACGATTTTTTCCTCCTGGTGCCTTCTTGGGACTCTTCTTGGAACACTCTTGGGATGTCTTCGGGGCCCACTGGGCCGTGCTGAGGCCATCTTGGGCGTATTTGGGGCACTCTCGGGTCTTCTCGCAGGCATCTTCGGAGTTCTTGAGCGCTTTTTGGGGCCATGTTTGGCCTGCTGCGCTGCCGAAGGACGCGCGCGCACGTCCGGGGAATCCCTGGGAACCTCGGGGAATCCCCAGAAATTCCAGGGAATTCCCGGGAATCCCTGGAAATCCTTGTGAATCCGGTGGCTGGGGCCTTTCATATTTTTTGAAACCTCACAATTCTTCTCAAGACTGCATGGGCCTTGGGGCACTCCACTACGTGCCCGCAATGCGGTCCGGAGTGTTCGGGGCCCGGTGGATTGAAGATCCACCTTGCCAGGACGCATCAAGATTTCGATACTTTCCCTCGTGGTGCTACGGAGTGTGTTCAGTGCAATGCCAAATTTAGCCGTCGAGAATCTTTGGTCAAACATCTACGTTTCCTCTGTTGCCCATTTCTCTCAGGCGAATCCGTTTCTGCCGAGGCCCCAGCAGTTGAGACAACACAACGTGATGTTCGGCACCCCAGGGAGACCGACACGCGAGGCGGCAGAGGAGGCGGACCCCAAGCGGAAGGCCAAGGGCGCGAAGAAAGACCAGGCAGAGGGCGAGGCCGTGGCCAGGGGAGTGGCGTGGCCGAGGTCGCGGACGCAGCGGTCGGCGGCAAGAAACGAACCTAGGAACTAGAGCTGATGGAGGCGATGGCGACGCGCACCCTGCAGTTGGACGAGGACTGCGCAGTCCAGAGCCGTGTTCAGAACTTCGTGCTGCAAGCGCCCTCGGAGAACGAGCTGATGAAGGTGATGGACTGGACTGCCGAACAGTACGACAAAGCGGGCGTGGAAGCTCGCAAAAAGGCAAAGGACGAGGAAACCGACTACCTCGGGAATCCTTACGGCAAAAAAACAGTGGCCTTTTTCTCGGGAATGTTGCGCCGCCTCGGCGGCACCTGCGAGAAAAAGGAGTCCCGAGATGTGATTCTCAAGAAGGTTGACGATCGGGTTAAAAAGAAAGGGTTGACGAGTATGGCGCACTCTGTGGCGACGGCACTTCTTGATCAGTTGCCGCTGCGGGGGCGAGAGCATCTGTGTTGCCGCCCAAAGTTTGTGTTTCCAGGTGCTTCAATATTGAAATAAGTCATGAGCGGTGGTGACAATGTTGATGTTGAGATGGCCAAGTGGATTTTCGCCATTCCTCCATACAAAGAAATCGGGCCGATGTTTCGAATGCGCGCGAGGTTCAGTTGCTTCGTAGCATAGGAATTGAGTTAGACTTTGATCATGGCCCGAGGTGTCGGGCGGCCAAGAATGTGGCCAATATTGCCTTTGGCTCTGACTCCGCCAAGGGCAGCGGTGCAGACAAGGGCGGTCTCTTCTCGAAAAAAGTTTCGAAGTCAGGTAGGTGAGTGGGGCCTGAGCATGCCGCAGAGGTGGTGTGCGCTGCCTCGCGCGCGACTGTGGCGTGCGGCCGCAGTGCTGCGCGCGTCGAGGCAGGGGCCTGCCTTGATGGAGGTGGCTACGCCTGACGCGCAGAAGCTTCCTGAACGGGCGAGCGGTGTGCAACCGTACACACACACACATATATATATATATATATATACACACACGTACGTGTGTTTCCGTATCAAATTTGGCTCAAGCTGCAGCGCGGCCGAGTTGCGGTAGAGCCACTTGTAAATTTACACTTATGTTCCAAACCATTTGTGGTCATCGGCGATTTTGGCCTGCTTATGCCTTCCGCTGCGGCGCCGTCATGGCATGGCGCTCTTGGGAATCATCTGGGGATGCTCGTGGTGATGCGCCGTCCTACTCTTCCAACCAGTGGCGCAAGGACCCTGCGGGGCAACGGTGCTTCATCTGTACTGCAATCAAGCGGTGTGGTGATGATGGGCAGCCCTGTACAACACATGCAAAGTGTCAACGATCCAATGGCAACCCACAACGGTCAACTTCAGTGAACACCTTGACATGATTGCGCCATGGGACCTGGCAGGCCGAATCTTTCCAAAGTTCTGCAGAGAAGCACATGCCTCCGCCGATCGGAAGTTCGTGCCCAATCCCATATGAGTGCTACCATCCGTGAGTTTCAGTTTGAGGGCGCTGCGTATATTCGCCACCGTGCCAACAAACGCGCGTCTGCTTTGCCGCGCCCTGGGTGGAAGCTAGTCCAGGATGGTGTAATTCCTTGTTCAGACCATCAATGCTGTCCGCCAGAGAACTACGAGGAGCAATTAGATGTGTCGGCAGGGATGGTTTCTTACATTATGTTTGTTGATTCCGGGAACACATTTGGAAACATAGGTACCGTTGAATTTGTTACCCATTCTCAGCTGACGTGTCTGATCGGTCTCCTGCGTCTGGAAAGATGCATGTTAGATCTTTGACGTAAGCGTGCTGTAGTTGCTGTTGGTGTCGTTTATGTTGTTTATGTTGTTGTTGGTGCTGATGTTGATGTGGTTGTTGCTGCTGCTGTTGTTGTTGCCTTCGTTGTTGTTGCTGCTGCTGATATTTTTGTTGTGGTTGTTGTCGTTATTATTGTTGTCGTTGTCGTGGTCTTGATCATGGTCGTGGTCGTCGCCGTTGTTGTTGTTGTTGTTGTTGTTGTTGTTGTTGCTGCTGTTGTTGTTGCTGTTGTTGTTGTTGTTGAACATTATTTATTCTGAAGAATAATTGTTGTTGGGCCCCCTGGTGCGCGCCCCCCCTGCGCCGCCTAGGCCGCAGCTACATTTTCATCATTTTCGTGAGGAAGCCTCAGAAAAGAGGGTGTGTACAGGATCCGGTTGTTTTGTTGTAATCCGCTTTCCCTTGCAAAAAACAATAGAAAATGACATTTCTTGTTCTAATATAATCAAATTTCAAGAATCCCTTGCAAAAAATAAGGTAAAGTGGACATTCGCGCGCGCAAGACGAAATCCTTCCAAAACCTTAGTGTTCGCAGCGATTTTAACATAAAAACATCAAAAAACCAATGGTTTTTCAACAAAAAATTGTCAAAATCTCATCCCGCGCGCTCTTGCGGATTCGTAGGAAACCCAACACTTTTTAAACATTTCTGTCAAACGGGCTTTTGCGAGCAACTTTTTCGAACTTCTGCGACAACGGTTGCGCACCTGCCAGGGCCATCATCCCTGTCAAATAATACCATGCGGGACACATTCGTTTTTTCTTCGCGCGCGCACGCCGTCGTCGTCGGCCGCGGGGCCCTGAATAGTAGCCACGGTCGTCCGCATGCCACGAAGTGAAGTGTCCGAACGTCATAGGGCGGGAAGCTGGGTGTGGGTGGTGGCGAAGAGTCGTTTGGAAATTTGGTAGAGCTTGAACCGGCCCCCCCACAAAGTGGGGGTATTGCCCGCCTCCTATGAAAACCCTGGCACTGGTGAGAACGGAGTGTCCCCATGTGCTAGTAATTGTTGTTGTTGTTGTTGTTGTTGTTGTTGTTGTTGTTGTTGTTGTTGCCGCTGTCACTTTCTCGCATGCCTGACGGCCGTCCTCCCGCGGCAATCGTTTGTCGAACAGTTGGCGCATGGGGCGAAGGAGTGCTGCAGGAGCCACTGCTGCTCTACGGGAGGGTCGCCAGGTCATATGTTCGTCAGGAACACAACAATCCCAGCTTCGCAGCGGTATTTCAGGCGCTGTGGGCGGCCGCGCAACGAGTGGGCGATCATGGTGCAGAGGGGGGCTTGCCGTGCCAATCTGAGTTCTCACCTTGTGCATGATCAGCGCATGTGGAAACGCAGTTTTGCGCAGTGCTGTCAGCGCCCACGCGCTTCTGGCGTATGGCTTGTGTGTGCGTGACGGCGTTCCGCAGCCCTGGTTCAAGCCGCTCTGCCTCATGCGTCGGACCGGCCGCTCGCCGAGCCGGGGGTGGCCCCTGCCTCGGGCTCGCCTGCGTGGGTGGGGGCTGGGAAGGGGGGCCCCGTCCCAGCCCCCCCCCTCCGGTGCCGTGCTGGGCGCGCGGTGGCGACGCCCGCTGGCCGGCACCGCGGCGGTCGCTGCGGCCGCTGGCGCGGCGGTGTCGCGATCGGCCCGCCGCCGCCGCCGCCAGCGGCTCGCGGCCGCCTTAAGCAGCGCGCCGCCCCGTGGGCTGGCGCCGCCGGCTGGCCCAGCCAGCCCTGCCGGGGCTGACCCTGCGGCCGCCGCCGCGGGCGCGTGCGCTGTTGCCGCCGCCGCGGCCCCCGCCGGCTGCCGGGCCGGGGCTTCCGCGAGCTGACGCCCGGCGACGCTGGGGGGGGAAGCAGAAGTTGGCGGTCGAGAGCGCCAGCAGTCGTGTGGCCATGACGGCGACTGGCACGGCGGAGTTACAAATATTGGCGACAGACGTGTGCAGTGTCTCTGCGCGCGTGTGTGCGCGTTCGTGTGGTGCGCGTGTCTGGCACGTATGTGCGCGCTTGTGTGTGTGTGTGTGTGTGTGTGTGCGCTTGTGCAGCGTGGCACGCGCGCAGGGCTGGTCCCTACAGCATTTCGGATCCTCGGAAAGGAATGCCACGTGCAGCATTGGCGATGATCTCGGGGGGCGCGTCCGTAGTTTTCGCCGGCCTACGCCCTGCTCCCAGTGCCGGGGTGCCGGGTGTGGCCGCCAACCGCGCCGGCGCGCCCGTGGACCGCCGATTCGGACGGGAGTTTGCAGCGCTCTCGATGACGGCGTAGGTGGTATGATGCTTAAGTAGGGAAGAGATCCTCCCCACCTTGCGTCTGGGTCGTTGCGTGGCGGTGCTATGGCGCCAACGTGCGACTCGGGTGTCGTGGCTGGGCGGTGTGGCGCCTGGCTCGAAGTGCCCAAGCCTCCCGGTTGAGCCGCGGGGCAACGTTCTCTGGGGGCCCGGGGGGCGTTTCGATCGAGTGCTCGGGGTGCTGCGCTGGCACCCAGGGGGCGGCCAATCCGCGGATGGGAGTGCTACTGGGTTCCCCCTGGCCCGGATAGCAGCTCCCGTCGCCTCGCGGTGGCTGCGCTGTTTGGTGGTGGGCGCCCTGTTTGGTGCGTGCGTCGTGTGCGAGCTTTAATTTGTTCCTCGCCGCCGTATGTCGGCACAAATCTCGAGTGGGGCGGGCCGGCTCGGCTCGCTGCCATGTTTGTGCGGGGGCGGTTGGATTCCTAGAATCTCCCCCTACGCAGCTAGCAACGTGAGGCTGGTTCCCGCCTGATCAACGGGGATTGGCAAGTGTGGCGTGGCGTTTGGGTCGGGGCCTCTTGATCCTCGAGGTGCCTCTCCGGGGCGCTGCGCCGTGGTGGCCCCCCGACGTCCCTGGAGAAACGCGCCGCCAGATGTGGAGGTGGATGGAGCGGGTGAGAGAAAGGATGGGGAGACGCTTATCCAGAGGGCGCAGAAGGCCACGAGGGCTCGAAGTAAACGCTGGAGACAGAAGAATAAGCCGTCGACGTAAACAGTTTCAGGTCAGACTGGCCTGCAAGAGGTTTGGGTCTGGCTGGCCTGCCCGCTGGGGCGCTGTCGCCTCTCGGCCACTCCCATTGCGCCGGGGGGTGGTCTTGAACCGCCTTCCACGGGGTGGGGGCCCGTTTCAGGCGTCCTCTGACGCGCCCCCCTCAATTCTAACGAGGCCGTGGTCGCCGCAATCAAGGACATGCAGCGAGCAGGCGGCGGACACAGTGCGGCGTGCCAGGTATTGCTCTCGGCGCGGCGGGGGCAACAGGGGGCCCGGCCGATGCGACGCCGCCATCCTTCGCAGTTTCCTCCGCTCCCTGGCCTCGTCGCTTCCCTGATTCTCTGCGGCTGCGCCGGGGGGCCGCCGCGGGCCTTCCATGCGCCGTGGCGCTTCTTCGACGGCTGCGCCTCTGGCCGCAGGGAGTGCTCCGTAATCGTCCTTGTACCTAGTCGGTGCCCCCCCCTATTTTGCTTGGTTTTCAGGCTTCGCATTCATCCGCCGGTGACTGGCGAGCCGGACGCTGCCGCTCCTCTGCGGCGCCTTGCCCGGCCACCGCGGCTTGCGCCCAGTAGGCCCTCTGGTCTCGGCGCGCGTCCGGCTCTGATGGCCTCCCTGCTCCCTGGGCCGCGTCGCTCCCCCTTTTGGCGTGGTCCTCTCCCCTGCTCCGCCAGCTTTCCCTGGCGCCCCCAGCTCCGTGCCGCGCCCCAGTGTGGCTCCGATTCTGGATCGCCGTTCTCCGCCATTCGCTGGGCCACGGTGTCGCTTGTCGAGGCACCGTTGTGCCTGCCCGCCCTCCGCCTCCCGCCTCTTGCTGCACCTCGTAGGCTCCCCCTGGTCTCGGCGCTCTTTGCCCCTTGGTCTGCCGCGCCCCGAGGCCCCCAGGTCTCGGCGCTCTGGCTCTTCCACGGCGCCGCGCCTATCGGCTCGCTGGGTCGAGCCTCTGCTTCGCTCGGGTTGCTCCCCCACCAGCCGCCCAGTTTGCCGGGCTGCGTTCCCCCCCACTTAGTGCCGGCGCTGGTCCCCCCCCTCGGCGCTCCCCCTGCCGCTGTCGGTGACTCTGAGTGGGTCTGGCCTCCTCTCCTCCTGTCGCGCCGGGGCTCCTCCTCCTCCTCCTCCTCCTCCTCCTCCTCCTCCTCCTCCTCCTCCTCCTCCTCCTCCTCCTCCTCCTCCTCCTCCTCCTCCCCCGCGCATGGCGGCCTTAATTTAATTTGCATGCAGCGTTTCAAATGTGGGTGACGGCGTTCCTCCCCCAACACGGGGGCCTCCAGAGGCTCTAATCGGAACCGCAACGACAAACACTTCAGCACCGTTCAAATGCCTCCCTTTTCGGCCTTCGAAGGTCGAAGGCAACACTTTCGCCCATGCGGTACCTCCCTACGGTCCCATCGGCCAACGAAGACGGCCGTAGGGAGGGGTTCCAGCGTACCTCCACAACTCTGACCTTAGTACGCTGGTGGCCAGTGCTTCCCTCCCTGCACCCTTTCCTTGCCTTCTCGTCCTCACGTATCCCTAGCGCTTCTGCGCCCTCCCTCGCCTGTGGACTCGACAGCAGGAGCCGCCCTGGCCACTAAACAAGCCTTAGTACTCCATTCCTAAGTGCCTCAGCCCCGAGCCGCGCGCCCCTTCGTTGGGCTTTTTCGGACACGCGCGCACTTGCCACCTGCCACTTGCGTTCCCCTCGCCTGCCCCGCGATGGCCTCCTCGCAGGCCGCTCGCGCGCGCGCGCGCACCTTGGCACGCTTTGCTACTAGTAACTCTCAAAATGCGTCTCGTCGCTTCGGACTGTCTTTGCTCCTCGGGGAACCCTTTCGCAGGCCCCACGGGCAGATTTTCCAGCTTCCTGTGACCCATTGGGCAGTCTCGGGGCCTTCTGCGTCTTTCTGGGGACCCCGTATAGGATCTCAGCCATCATATCCCAAGCTATCGTATATGTTTTCCCCTTCCTCCTCTGCACTGTCCTCTCTGATCTATCCGATCTTCGTCATCCGTTCTTGTCATCATATTCTCTTTTCCTCTCCGCTTCTACCTTCTTCCTATCAGCTCACCTCGCCATCTCCCCTCCTCCTCTCCCCTCCTTCTTTCCTCTCCTCGCCTCCTCTGTTCCCCTGCTCTCCTGTCCTCTCCGCCCCTCCTCCCCTCCCCTCCTCTCCTCCTCCCCTGCGCTCCCCCGTTTACGGTTTACTCTCTCCTCCTGGCATCTCCTCTCGTCCCCTCCCCTTCCCCTCCCCTCCCCTTCTCCCCTTCCTGGCGTCCCAGAGCCCGGAGCCCCCGAGAGCCACCGACCCTGTGCTCCAGGTGGGGGCCTCGTGGAGCTCCTCTGGGAGGGCCGCTGGGCCTTCGCCTGGGGGCCTCGCGGGCGCCTCCGCGGAGCCTCTGGGGAGCTCCTGGGCACTGGCGGCCCCCTCGCGCCGGGAGGCCCTCGAAGGCCTTCGGAGGCTTGCAGCAGAGCCTCGGCGGCCTGCGGAGGCCCGCGCCGGCCCTCGGCGGCTCGCCGCGGCTCGCGGCGGCCCTCTGGAGGCCTTCCAGAGACCCTCGGAGGCCCTCGGAGGCCCGCGGAGGGCCCTCGGAGGGCCCTCGGAGGGCCCTCGGAGGCCCTCGGAGGCCTTCGGAGACCCTCGGAGGCTCGCGGCGGCCTTTGGAGGCCCTCGGAGGCCCTCGGAGGCCCTCGGAGGCCCTCGGAGGCCCGCGGAGGGCCCTCGGAGGTCTGCGCGCGCGGGGGCGCGCGCGCGCGCGTGCGCCCGAGGAGCTGCTCGCGCAGCCGGGGAGCGCGGACGCGGACTTCGTCCGCCGCGTGCGGTCTGCGGCCGCCGAGGACGGCTCTTTCTGGCCCTGACCTTCCAGAGGGCTAAAAAGTACCACTCCAGACCTATAGATCTAACTGGACTGCCTCAAGCCTCGACAGGAATGAGGACGTCGACGTCCTGGTGCTATTTTTTGGCCCTCCTGGAAGGTCAGGGTGGTTGGGGGGGAGGGCGGGAGGGGGGGCCGACGGAGGCCGGCAGGCCCAGGCTGCCGGCGATCTGTCTTTTTCTCGATCTGTGTTTTTTTGCCGCGACTGCGGCGTCCTGGGCTCGTTTTCGGGCCCGGGGGCACCAAGGGCCACATGTGAACCCTACCCCTACCCCCCCCACGATTTCTGAGGGGGAGGGGTAGGGTTCGCACGTGGCCCCCCCCAAAAGTGGATCCGGGCCGACACACTTGCCCCAGCGTCCAAGCGAAGGGAAGCGTGCCGTCGGACGTCTGGGGTCTGAGCAGGAGAGCGCGTCTCGAGGGGCAGCTCCCCCTCGTGCTGGGGCGGGCATCGTTGAACAAAGCCCCTCCTGCAGCAGATGCCTCCTTCTCGGGGCGGAGGGCGACAGATACCAACGCCTCTGCCCTTGCCGCCTCGTTCTTTCCTTTCTGGGCCTCCTGGGGTGTGGGCCTCGCCGCCGTGGCTGGGTTCGCCTCGGAGTCCTGCTCAGAGCGCACCCCGGGAGAGGCCTGGAGGGTCTGGGGAGCGGCGGCGTCGGCATCTTGTTCTCCGCCGAATGGGACCTCAATCGTGGGCGGGAGTGCGCATCTCCATGTTCACAGCCTCGCGGTCTGGACTCCTCGGCCGCGACCCCCACGGAGACTGGGCGGCTTTCCGCGCATGCCCCGCGCGAGACGTACCCATGGGATCGTGTACCCATGGGATCGTGCCTCGATGTCGAGGCACCGAAGGCATGTAGGGAGATGTAAACGTTTCGGCGGCGAGCGAGGGGGGGCAATGAGAAGGAGAAGGCCTTCGCAGAAGGAGGCGGGACTTCTCGGAAACCCTCGCGCCTTCTGAGCGGTTTCTGTGCCTTCGGGGAAGGAAGGCTTGCCCCCCTTCCTCACTTCCCCCTGCGGCTCCCCGCCAAGAGAAGGACGATAACAGTCCGTACCCATTTTGAAGAGGCTTCGCCGTCGGCACCGCCGCGGACTGGGCGAGCGTCGCATGCCCACTGGCGACCGCTGTCGATCTTAGACAACATGTGCTATTTGGCATCGTCCCCCTTCTCTCCTCCTGCTTCCCCTCCTTTCCTCCCCCCCACTCTCCGCCTACTCTCGTCCTACTATCCTCCTGCACTCCTCCCTACTCCTCCTGACTGGACAACAACGTCGTCCCCCTACTCTCCTCCCCCAGCCTGGTCGTGCCAACCCGGGTTCTTGGCCGCTCGCCAGGTCTTCATTTTGGTCGTGCCAGCCCGGGTCCCTGGCCGCTCGCCGGGCCCCGCACGTCCATGCCTCCTCCAACTCTTCCGGCCTTCGAAGATGGGAGGCTTTTGGGCGGGGTGTGGCCGCGATGCCGCCCCGCGCCCACTGCCAGGGTGACGCAGCACTGGTTGGCCGCACTGGCCGCTCCAAGGCGATGCACCTCGCCCTGCGAGCAGCCCCTCCCCTTTTCCCTCCTCGACGGCCGCTTGCGCCTTTCCCGCCCGCTCCTTGTGGCCGCTGGACAGGCAGCTTCTGCCGCTCCACGGCCCGCTGGAGCGTGCGTGCGGGCTGCCTCTGCCGCGCCGCGACGTCACAAGAAATCGGGAGGCCTCCGCGGACCGCCCGGGACCTCCCCATGGGGGGAGGGGCCTCCCGCCCAGACCCCCGACGCCATGCTTCCTCATGGCGTGGCCGCCCCGCGCACTTGCGGCCATGTCTAGTGGAACGAAGAATGGCATAAACATAAAAACTCGGAGGTCCGCGCGGATTTCTCGGATCCGCGCTGGACCCCCCTGGCGGCGCCTCTGGCGCCGCCCCTGGCGCGCTCCGCGCGCCAGGGAGGGGGGTCCAGCGCCGATCCGCAAAACTGGACCCCCCTGGCGGCGCCTCTGGCGCCGCCCCTGGCGCGCTCCGCGCGCCAGGGAGGGGGGTCCAGCGCGGATCCGAGAAATCCGCGCGGACCTCCGAGTTTTTATGTTTGTGTCATTTTTTGTTCCCCTAATGTCTCGACCGTGCCGCCCCTCGCCCGCCTCGCCATGAAGGCACGGGGGCCCCGGGGGAACCGGGTCTGTCTGCGGGGTTGATTCCGCGAGGCCAGCCCTCCATCCTGAGCCCCGGGGCCCGGTGCGGGCCCCTGGAGCCCCGACAGCGGCGAAGAGTCGTCGGGGCCCCCTTCTCCTCGTACCCGTCCTCAGACTTCCGACGATGTGATTCTCTCAATGCGCGGCCCCAGATGTCCCGACCCCGGAAGCGGGGAAAGACGCCCGTATCGGGGCTGAAAAGACTGGGGTCAATGCAAACGGGGATCAGCCAGGGCACTGGATCCTGCAGGATCTTGCGAAGACCCCACCCGGGTTAGCGAGCCGCTCGTGGCCGCGGGGCGGCCGCGCATATTGGCTGACCTGGGTTTGCGAAGACCTGCGTTGCATTTTTTTGTCCTTCATTGCTGCTTTTTGGCTTCCTGCTGACCCAGGTCTGGATTGACCTGGGTCAGCAGATCCTCGAACATATATCGGGGCCGGCAAAGAGGGGGGTGATGACTAGGGGGGGGTGGATATCATGGCGGGGGCCATGATATTCCCCCAGATTTCATGGCGCCTCTTCTTATTTCGTTGTGTGCCTGGCCACCCCCTGGGCCGCGCACATGCCGCCGGTCATGATTTGCGCCCCCCCCCCTCTTGGACACCCCCCTCTTGGCCGCTCCCGATTCGTGCCTGCCAGCTCCGCGAGGAGCTCCGCTCTGGCCGGCGGCACGGCCCCTCCGCCGAGCAGGCTTCCCCTCCCACGGGCCAGCGGGGGGGCGCGGTGTCTGCGAGGGCGCGACCGCGGCCGTGGCGGCGGTGGTGGCGGTAGCGGCGGTGGTGATGATGTGGCGGCGGTGGCGATGGCGACTACGATGGCCAGTTTGACGAAGACGGCAGTACGGAGGAGGAGGAGGAGGAGGAGGAGGAGGAGGAGGAGGAGGAGGAGGAGGAGGAGGAGGAGGAGGAGGAGGAGGAGGAGGAGGAGGAGAGAGGAGAGGAGGAGGAGAGGAGGAGGAGGAGGAGGAGGAGGAGGAGGAGGAGGAGGAGGAGTTGAAGCGGCAGGAGGATGAGGAGGGGGAGGAGTAGGAAGAGTTGGAGGTGGAGTTCGAGGAGGAGGAGGAGGAGGAGGAGGAGGAGGAGGAGGAGGAACAGAGGAGAGAGAAGGAGGAGGAAGAGGAGGGTGGCGAGGAGGATGCGAGGAGGACGAGGAGGATGCATGCGAGGAGGAGGGGGAGGGCGTGCGTGTCCTGATCCTGGCCCCTGGCCCGCCCAGACCTCACCGCGTCGCGGCACAAGCCATGGCGGGCGTCTGCTGCACCCCCCCCCCCCGGGCGCGTGCGGGGGGGGGGGCCCCACGGCGGCCCCAGGGGCGGGCCCGCGGCGGGGAGCGGGCCCCCGGGGGCGGGGGCCGAGAGCTCCAGGGGCCCACGCCGTGGGCAAGCTTCACGACGTCAGAAGCACAGGTACTCCTCACTTCGTGCTCCCCGTCGTCGCCCGCGTCGTCGTCGTCGTCCTCCTCCTCCTCCTCCTCCGACTCTGTCCCGATCCTGCCTCCGTCTCATGCTCCTCCGCTCTCATCTCGTTGCCCTCGTCGCCCTCGTCCCTCCCCGTTCTATGCTTCGTGCTTTGAGGGACCAGTGCGCATATTCTTTTGGGGCCGGTCTTGGCCCAAGGGCGCCAAGCGGTGCTGGAGAAAGGGCGTCCCGCCCCAGGAGGCGGAGCTACAGCAGACTACGTCACTTTCGGGGGCATCCGTTATTTTATGTTGATTGGTAGTTTGAGTCTTTTTTTCTGGCCCGCTACGGGGGTGGGTGGGCGGCGCATGTCAAAAGGACATGGGGAGGGGGAGGGGCGGCAGGGGGGTGGGGAGACGAGAGGGGAGAAGAGGAGGAGGTTGAGGAGGTTGTGGAGGTTGTGGATAACGAGGAGGAGGAGGAGGAGGAGGAGGAGGAGGAGGAGGAGGAGGAGGAGGAGAGGAGGAGGAGGAGGAAGAGGAGGAGGAGGAGGGGGATGAGGAGGAGGAGGAGGAGGGAGGAGGAGGAGGAGGAGGAGGAGGAGGAGGAGGAGGAGGAGGAGGAGGAGGAGGAGGACGAGGACGAGGACGAGAATGACGAGGACGAGGAGGACGAGGAGAACTAGGATAACGAGGATGACGACGAGATGTGAGAGAGGATAGGTTCGCAGGCCTCCAACGTCGTGTTGTTTCTTCTATCCGTGGTCCCTTGAGCTTTCGACCCCATCCCAAGCTTCAGTTCTTTGTGCGGGATCTGTTTCCGACGGTCCTTGCGTGGCCGAGGTCCGGAACAAAAGCGCCCGTCGTGATTTGTTCACGGCGGCGCCAGGAGAGGAGGCCTGGGTGAGGGAGATCTCGGAGGTTTCTGAAGGTCCTCCTCCAGAGGTCCTTCGAGGCCTCTGGAGGCGTCTGGAGGCGAAAAAATTGTGATGCGAATGCAGGGAAACCTGAATCCTCGGCGTCCTTTGCCGCTGGTGGGGGTGGGGAGGCAGGGATGGGACGGAACGGCGGCTGGCAGCGGCTGCACCTGCGGCGACCGCCCGCACGGTAGGCGTTCCGCGCCGCCGCGGCGGGCACGGGCGGCGCAGCCGAAGGGCGCCGCCGCGGGGGGGCTCTGGGGTCGGGCGGGGGAGGAGGGAGGAGGGGAGCGGGAGGGAGGCGGGAAGAGGGACGAGGGAGGAGGAGGGAGGAGGGAGGGAGGAGGGAAGAGGGACGAGGTAGGAGGTAGGAGGGAGGAGGGAGGAGGGAGGAGAAAGGAGATGGGGAGGGATGGGAGGGGAGGGGAGGGGAGAGGAGGGGATGGTGAGGGGAGGGAGGGAGGAGGGAGGGAGGAGGATGAGGAGGATGAGGAGAAGAAAGACTTGAGAGAAGGCCATAATAAAAGAGGGCAGGCTGGCGGGCTTACCTATACGGCGGTTAGGAACGTTTGCGCAGCGTGTCGCGTTGCCCGTTCTGGCTTACGAGGCCTTGGCGCGACACGCTAATCACCTCTTTATTTCCAAGCGTAGCCGTGTAAAGCCTTTTTTAGTCTCACGCGCTGCGGAGCGGAGCGACACGCCATCCGCTTGCACGGCATTGCGTGTCGCCAGAGCCATCGCCGCGACTCACTAAACAACAAAACCTGGCTGTACATTCTCAGGTTGTGGGCAGAATCTTGACGCTTGTCCCTGGTTCAGTTTGGCGTCCTTCAGAAGGCAGCACTACCACCAGTGCAGCTCCCCTTACTCTTCCCCGCTGGCGATGCTCACCACGCCAGCTGGTCTCCCCCCCTCACTCAGAGGCCTGACGCCGTGCCGGCACGCACTGCGTGGCTCACAGTCGCTTGGTTTCCCCTTGCGCTGTGGGGTGGTCTGACGGGTGTTGGCATAGCCACGGAGTGGTTCAGCCTTCCGCAGTAGCTACAGCACCCCAGGCTCACCATCAGCTTTCCCCAGTTGCGTTGCATCACGGTTCGCGACAGCTCAGACCCCCTGGCTATCTCACGTCGTCAATGGCGTTTGGAGCCTGGCGCCCCACCGGCGACTCACTCCACAGGCCTCCCATTTGCCCCCACTCGGAACGACGGACTTGGTCGTCCTGGTCCACGTCTCATACTGTGTGGGTCGTGCCATGGCAGGCACCGAATTCCATGACACTTTGTCTTGTGCACGTGCTCGAGCTCTCAGGATGCCCCCCGCCGTCAGCTCCCCTTCAGCTTCGCGGCTGCTTTGTGAGTGGGCCGGCCGGCCTGTGCCTGTTGTAGCTAATTAGCCTCGTTCGCGCCCCGGACTTTGCTTTCGCCGCCTGCCTCTTCGCTCGCGGCCGCGACCCAAACAAAAATATCCCCACCAGCGAGTGCAGCCTGCAGCCCACTGCCCCCCCCTCGGCCCCTTCCTTGGTCACGGCCTGAGTTGCGGTGGTAGGCCTGTTCGTGCTAGGTAAGTTAGGACCTCGCGCGGCCCGCTCGGACCTTGACACGCCGTCGGCGCGTTCGCCTGCGGCTGGTTACAAAAAAGTATCCCCGCCAGCTTTTCCTTCGCATGTGGCATCGCCTGTCCCTGCTTGCCCGGCGTCCGACTTGATTCGTGCGCCTGCGTACCAAAAGTTGTCCCCGCCAACCCATTTACAAGGTCTGCCCAGGCAAGCTGTCTAGATCACGGAAGGGGCGAGCAGGCAGTGGAACAGAGAACGGGGGAAGCCAGTCAAATTGAAATTTCGAAACAGATTGAGCAGAACCGAAAGGAGGGGTGGATGACAATGATGAGGCGGGAGGAGGGAGAGGAGGAGGAGGAGGGGGAGGAGGAGGAGGAGGAAAATGAGGAGGAGGGGGAAGGATGATGGAGGAGACGGAGGGGTATCAGGAGGAGGAGACGGAGGTGTATCAGGAAGATGTTGATGATGATGATGATGAGGAGGAGGAGGAGGAGCAGGAGGAAAAGGAGGAGAAGGATGAGGGCGGGGAGGAAGGCAAGCACAAGGAATATGAGTTTGATGGAACACGTTCTCATTCAACTTCTGGTGAACCCTGGGTGAGAGGATGCTGATGATGATGAGGAGGAGGAGGACGAGGATGAGGAGGATGAGGACCAGTGTATACCCAAAAATCACCAACGATCTTGGAATAACTCTCCCTCCAAGCTCTCTCTTCATAGGCCCCTGCAGCGGTTCATTTCCATTGAGGGAACTGCCTCCGTGGAGGACAACCGGTTAAAGATCCTGAATCATGCCGAAACATTGTTCTCGGGATTGCAACGCCACGTATCAACCTGATAGCTGCGTGTTGGTGATCTGGAATCGTGCCATAACGCCATTTTTGGATCTCAACTCCGCGGATCAACATAATCGTTGCGTTCGCATAATCTTGAGTCTTTCCCAAACACCATTTTGGGTACTTTGATCATGGGAATCTTGAAATTCTTGCAGAAGTTTTTAAATGAATGTGCGCGGCGCTAAGGCGAGAGCCACATTTTGAATACCACCCGCCAACAATCCGTGAAACCCTTGCTGCACATGTTTGAACAGAATGTGCGCGGCGCCGAGGCGAGAGCCACATTTTGAAAACGACCCGCCCTCAATCCGTGAAGTTTTTGCAAATTTTGACAACGAATCTGCGCGGCGCTGAGGCGAGAGCCATATTTTGAAAACCACCCGCCCTCCAACAGTAAGGCTCTTGTACATAAAAAACGAATGTGCTTGGCGCTAAGGCGACAACCCCATTTTGAAACGACCCGCCCTCAATCCGTGAAGCTTTTGCAAATTTGGGAAAAGAAGGTTCTTGGCGCTTAGGCGAGAGCCACATTTTGAAAACCATCCGCCCTCCATCCGTGAAGCTGTTGTCACTCTTTAAGTTTCGGAGCCATAAACGGCGAGGAGATCTCAGGCGAAACGCCGGGCCCGCCCTAAAAACTGGCCTCGGGGTGTGACAGGGAAGAGTTTCTTCGAGTTTTTTGAAGGAGAAGGGAAGGAGGAGGAGGAGGAGGAGGAGGAGGAGGAGGAGGAGGAGGAGGAGGAGGAGGAGGAGGAGGAGGAGGAGGAGGAGGAGGAGGAGGAGGAGGAGGAGGAGGAGGAGGAGGAGGAGGAGGGGGAGGAGGAGGAGGAGGAGGAGGAGGAGGAGGAGGAGGAGGAAGAGAAACAAATATGTTGAGAAGGATGATGGGGGGGAAGGGAGGGAGGAAAGGGGGCGGCGCGAACTATCTTGGGGTCGAAACGTCTCTTCTTGGAGCCCTCATGGGAGCGCTCTTGGGGCGGTGCTGGTGGCTCTTGGGCCGCCTTGCGTCCATTCTGCGAGCCTTTGGGGCTTGACCTTCTTGAGGTCCTTTTGGGAGCCTCGGGGCTTCTTTGGGCCATCGAGGAGGACATCGATCAGCGAAGGGGGGGATGCGCGTTCCCCCCTCAGGACCCCCACCCAAATCGCCTCCTCGGGCGTTCTTTGGGCACTCCTGGGACCGTCTTGGGCCCCTCTTGGGGCCCTCTTGGGGCCATGTTGGGTTATCTTGGAGCCACCTTGCGGCCTCGGAAGGCCGTCGGAAGCGAAACGACGAGAAGGCAAACATCATTGATTTTCTTTAGTTTTTGAACGGTTTCTGGCCTCTCGGCGGCTTCCGCAGGAGGCTCCGTGGCCTCTTGAACCCATCTTGAGGCAATTTTGGAGTCTCTTGGAGCATGTTGGAAGCCATCTTGAACTATCTCGGGTTATCTTGAGCCATCTTGGAGGTCATCTTGGGCTCTCTGAGGCCCTCTGGGAGCCATCTTGGGCCATCCTGGCTGCTCCAGCGACCCGCGAACCTCCCGTCCAGGGCACAAGGTCTGCCAGGCGCCCCTGGTGCCCAGGCGTGCCAGGCACGCCTGGTACGCCAGATGCGCCACGTGCTCCACGCGTGCCGCATGCTCCAGCCGCACTAGGCGCCCTACGTTTTGGGCGAAGAGAACTATACACATGCACCGATCCTGGCAAGGCCCGTCCTTGACCCAGGATCGGTGCACATACCTGCCTGGCCAAGGTAGAGGGCGTATGCACCGATCCTGGGCTCAGGGTGGGCCTGGCCAGATTCGGTGTATGTGCATAGGTTCCTTTTCTCTATACGTTCGGAACGCGCGCAGAGGGTGCCAGGTGCGCCCGCGCACATCGGGAAACATTTCGGCCCCCACCATCCTTGTCGAACGCCAGCGCGCAATCCCTGCGGAGTGGCCATCACGATGTCTGGTGGGCTCGCACACAGCAGGCAGTATGCGAGCTCCCCCGCCGTCTTTGTCAAAAACCAATGCAAGGTGATTGCGGGGTGCCCGCCGCGCATGATCCAGATTCAATCTCGAAGTGCAGCTTGATATTTTGGACACGGAATGGTGGCCCTGCGCGCAGCAGGTCATAAGCTGGCACCCTCGCCGTCCCTGTTACAAAGTGCTCTTGGGCCCCCGAACATGACCCAAGGTTTTGCTGCAAAGTGTACTTTGCATTGTTTTTTGATTGGACTGGCGGGGAGCCTCATTGGCCTGGGTTTGTCGCTGTTCGGGTGGGGGAGTGGGTGATGGAAAGAAGAAGCAGAGATAAGCCCCGCTCTGGAAGAAATAGTGCGCCAAACCACCTCCGCCCGGAGGGCTGGTGGGATTACGACGGGAGGTTCTCGGTGATTTCCGGTTTCTGGGGGCCCTTACTGGGCCCCAGAGCCGGCAAAAAACGACCCAGGACGAGAAGCTGGTGTCCCGGAAGGGGCCCAGATCTTTGGGGATTGACGTTCTGAGTGAGCCACGGCGTGGGAGGAGGGTCGGGGCGCGCCAGCTACACACCCACATTCGGATGCAAATCCTGGGAGGTCAAGTTCTGGTTCTGCCCTGGTCCGAAGTCCGGCTTACTCCGGCTGAATCCCGCTGAATCCGGCTTGATCCCGCTGAATCCCGCTTACTCCGGCTTCATCCTGCTCAGTCCGAGACCCACTGGGGCGTAACGGCTCCCAAATGGGGCTCCATCCTTCTTGGTCTTTCTGACGAGAACCTCCCAGTAGTTGCCTCCTCACCTGCACCGGTCCTGGTCGGGCTCATCTTGGGCCCGGGATCGGCGTGCACGCCCGTGCCTCAGCCAGGAAGGCGCACGTGCACCGATCCCGGGCCCGGAGTCGGCCCGGCCAGGAAGGGTGTGGGAGGTGTAGCTGGCGTCCTCCTGCGGGAGGTGGGGCCGCGGGCGGAGGGAGGGGGCACCTCCTCCTGCCCCTCCTCCTCCTCCTCCTCCTCCTCATCCTCCTCCTCCTCCTCCTCCTCCTCCTCCTCCTCCTCCTCCCCCTCCTCCTCCTCCTCCTCCTCCTCCTCCTCCTCCTCCTCCTCTTCCTCCTCGGTTCCTCGGTTCCTCACGGCATGACAGTCTTCAGAAGGCCCCCGCCTTCTCGGGGACCCTCACCGCCCGCGCGCGCCCGCGGCGCGCGCCGGCCCCAAGGCACATGCGCTGGTGCGCCAGTGCGCTGGCGTCAATGCTGCTGGCGCTGACGGCGATCGGGGGCCTCCGCTGGCGGCAGCAGGGCGGGGAGATCAGAGCAGAAGTGGGGGCTGCTGGCTGGATACATGGGGAGAGGGCGGGAGGGGGTAGAGCATGACGATGATGATGGTGCTGATGCCGTTCATGATGCTGACGATCATCTCCTGCTGATCATGATCATGATGATATGATGCTGATGCTGATCATGATGCTGTCGATGTTGATGATGATGACGACGATGACGACGATGATGATGGCAGCGGTGGTTGCGGTGCTGGTGGTGGAGATCATGGGGGTGGTGATGATGACCAGGACGATGACGATGACGACGACGATGATGTAAATAATGTTGACGAGTAGGATGACGATAGCGACGACGGTAAGCGTGACGATGATGGCGATGACGTGGACGATCTGAATGCTGTTGCAGCAGATCATGAGAATGGCGATGACGTTGATACCGATGATCATGACGGCACTGATGTAATGACGATCACGATGATCATGACGACAACGACGACGACCACGTCGATTGTGGTGACCATGATGGCAATATGACGATGACGAAGACGATGCTGATGATGATGATGATTCTGCTGCTGATGATGATGCTGATGATGATCATGATTACAATGCTGCTGGTGATGATGACGATGACTATGAAGCTGACGATGATGATGATGATGATGATGATGATGATGATGATGATGCTGATGCTGCTGAAGATGTTGATGTCAATTTCGCTGATGATGATACTGATGATGATGCTGATGATGATGCTGATGATGATGATGATGATGATGATGATGATGATGTTGACAATGACGATGCTGCTGCTGTTGATCAGGATGATGATGATGATAATGATGATGATGATGATGATGATGGTGATGACGATGCCGATGATGCTGCTGAGGATGATGACGATGACGATGACGATGACGATGATGATGATGATGATGATGATGATGATGATGATGATGATGATGGTGATGGGTGTGGCTGTGATGATGATGTTGACGACGGCGACGGCGACGATGATGATGTCGCTGATGATGACGATGGTGATGATGCTGCTGATGATGAAGATGTTGATGGAAGTAGTGGTGATTAAGACGACGGCGACGATGCTGCTGCTGCTGATGATGATGATGCTGATCATGACGATGATGATGACGATGATGCTGCTGCTGCTGCTGATGATGACGATGTCGCTGATGTTGATGACGATGCTGATGCTGATGATGATGATGCTCCTGATGATAATGTTGTTAATGCTGGGGATGATGATGCTGATGATGACGATGCTGGCTGAGGATGACAATTCTGCTGATGATGATACTGATGATGCTGACGATGCTGCTGATGATGATGTCGATGCAGATGATGATGACGACGATGACGATGACGATGTTGCCGCTGATGATCAAGATGATGATGATGATGATGATGCTGATGCTGATGATGCTGATTATGATGATCATGATGCTGATGCTGCTGATGATGTTGATGATGCTGATGATGCTGATGATGACGATGATGACGACGATGATGATGATGATGATGATGATGATGATTGGTGATGATAATGATGATGCTGGTGATGATGATGCTGATGATGATGATGATGATGATGATGATGATGATGATGACGATGATGATGATTGAGGCGACGATGGTGATGACTGCGATGCGGCCGACGAGCACGCGGACGATGACAATGCTTGTCGGGTTGTGGGTGAGGATGGTGGTGACGAGGGCAACGTCGACGGTTTGCAATAGCGGCGGCGACGATAACCTTGCTGGTAGTGGTTTCGATGGCAGTGATGGTGAAGTGTGAAGAGGATGAGGAGGAGCAGGAGGACGAGCAGGAGGGGGGGAAGGGAGATGCGATGGGGCAAAGGGGGATACGAACGGCATGTGGCAGGGAGGAGGGAAAAGCGATGAGGAGGATGAGGAGGAGGAGGAGGTGGAGGAGGAAGCGGAGGAGGATAATGGGGACGGACAGCCCCTGGCCGTTCGACGTTGGGAAGGGAGAGGGTGAGGAAGAAGGGCACAGGAGTGGGGGTAGGAGGAGGAAGGATCAGGAGGGATGGCCGAGGACAAGGACGATGTTGGCTGAGAAAGGAGGGGGGACATGGATGAGGCAGGGGACAGGGAGGATGGTCACGAGAACGTGTATGATGAAGGGGAGGAGCATGAGGACGCTGATGACGATGATGAGGAAGAGGATGGGGACGATCATGACAATGCTGGTGATGGAGCTCATGATGCTGCTGCTGATGATGATGCTGCTGCTGATGATGATGATGATGATGCTGATACTGATGATGATGGTGATGATGATGATGTTGGCTGAGGAAGGAGGGGAGATATGGATGAGGCAGGATACAGGAAGGAGGGAGGATGGTCACGAGCATGTGTATGACGATGGGGAGGGGCATGAGGACGCCGACGATGATGATGAGGAGGAGGATGGGGCGATCATGACAATGCTGGTGATCAAGCTGATGATGCCGATGCTGCTGATGATGCTGATGATGATGATGATGATGATGATGGTGAAAATGATGAGGATGAGATGATGATGCTGCTGATGATGATAAGGGTGATGCTGCTGATGATGTTGATGATGGTGATGCTGATGATGCTGCTGCTGCTGATGATGATGATGGTGATGACGATGCCGATGATGCTGCTGCTGAGGATGATGCTTATGATGATGATGATGATGATGATGATGACGACGATGCGGGCGACAGTCACGAGGATGATGACATGGCTTTTCGGACTGTGGGTGAAGATGGTGGTGACGATGGCAACACCGGCGATTACGTCCTATGTCGTAATTGCAATAACGGCGGTG
Organism: Prorocentrum cordatum; assembly: GCA_963575745.1. Classification (NCBI taxonomy): domain Eukaryota; class Dinophyceae; order Prorocentrales; family Prorocentraceae; genus Prorocentrum; species Prorocentrum cordatum. The sequence continues at coordinate 145,147 of CAUYUJ010019355.1, read as the reverse complement.
ACGATGATAGCCTTGCTGGTTGTGATTTCGTTGGCAGTGATGGTGACGTGTGAAGAGGATGAGGAGGAGGAGGGGCAGCAGAACGAGCAGGAGGAGGGGAAGGGATGCGCGATGGGGTAAAGGGGGATACGAACGGCATGTGGCAGGGAGGAGGGAAACGCGATGAGGAGGAGGATGAGGAGGATGAGGAGGAGGAAGCGGAGAAGGATGATGGGGACGGAAAGCCCCTGGCCGTTCGACGTTGGGAAAGGTGGGGATGAGGAAGAAGGGCACAGGAGTGGGGGTAGGAGGAGGAAGGATCAGGAGGGATGGCCGATGAGAGGGACGATGTTGGCTGAGGAAGGAGGGGCGATATGGATGAGGTAGGAGACAGGGAGGAGGGAGGATGGTCACGATGGCGAATGTGTATGACGATGGGGAGGGACATGAGGACGCCGACGACGATGATGAGGAGGAGGATGGGGACGATCATGACAATGCTGGTGATCAAGCTGATGATGCCGATGCTGCTGATTCTGATGATGAGGGTGATGCTGACGATGATGCTGCGGATGGTGATGCTGACGATGCCGATGATGATGTTGCTGCTGATGGTGACGCTGTTGGTGATGATGACGATGATGATACTGAAGCCGGAGAAGACTACGATGATGCTGCTGATGATGATGCTGCTGCTGATGATGATGGTGATGCTGATGATGATTACTATCATGCTGACGAGTTCGTTAATGAAGGTGCAGATGCGGATGATGAGGCTGTTGCTGCTGCTGCTGCTGCTCCTGCTGCTGATGATGATACGGCTGACGATGCGGCTGATGATGATGTTGCTGTCAATGATGATCCTGCTGCTGCTGCTGATGACGATGATGCTGATGCTGATGCTGCTGCTGGTGATGCTATTGACGGCGGTGGTGGTGGTGACGATGCTGCTGCTGATGAAGCTGGTGCTGATAAGGATGCTGATGCTGATGACGATGGCAATGATGATGATGCTGCTGCTGATGATGATGAGGGTGACAATGACGATGACGATGACGATGATGATGGTGATGATGATGATGATGATGATGATGATGATGATGCTGATGATGGTGATGATGATGGTGACGAGGATGATGATGAGGAGGAGGAGGAGCATGGTGACGAGAATGATTATGCTGATGAGGATGATGATGAGCATGAGGACGAGGATGAGGACGAGGGTGAGGATGATGATACTGGTGATGATGATAAGGAGGAGGAGGTGGAGAAGGAGGAGGAGGAGGAGGAGGAGGAGGTGGAGAAGGAGGTGAGATGAGAAGGGATGCATGAAGGAATTAGGGAGGGAGTGAGGGAGAAGAACGGAAGGGGAGGGAGAGACGAGTTTGGAACACGATGTATCGAAAACGCCTACGGGGAATCAGCGCCACCCCCTGCCTTTCAGAAGCGCCACTGTGGCCGAACGTTGCGGCCAGAGCTCGGCCAAATTATCGGACTATGTGCTACCCCAGCTGTTGTTGAAACCCTTCGGGGAACACGTGGGGGAGAAAGAAGAGGAGGAAGAGGAGGAAGAGGAGAGGGAGTAAAAAGGAGGAAAAAGAGGATGACGAGGAAGAGGAGGCCTCTTGGCAGCCTCTTGGGACACTCTTGGGGCCTCCTGGGAACTTCCTGGGGATCCTTTGGGCCTCTTGAGGGCCTCCTTGGGCCTCTAGGGGGCCTTTGGCTGCTTCTTGGGGGCCTCTTTACCCGTCGTAGAGCGTTCCTGGCCCGCCTGACGCCGTCAGAAGCCGTCTTGGGGGCCTCTCTGAACCGATTTGGGGCCCTCTTGAGGTGCTTCAGGGCCGTTTTGGAGGCCCCTTGGGCGGCAGTCTTGGAGCCTTCTAGTGCCGTCTTGGGGCCCTCTTGGGGCCGTCATGGGGGCCTTTTGGCTGTCATGGGGCCATCTTGGATGCCTCTGCGGCGCTCTGGAGGCGATATTGAGGGCCTCCTGGGCTGTCTTGGGTCATCTGGGAGCCATCTTGGACTGTCTTGGTGGTTTCTTGGGCGACCTTAGAGGCATCTTGGACCCTCTTGGGCCGTCTTGGAGGCCATCTTGGATTATCCTGGGCGAACTCGGAGGCCATCTTGGGCCATCTTGGCCGTCCCTTGGCCGTCTTGGACGCCATCTAGGGTCTGAAAACCGACAACTCGGGCTTTTTTTGGGTGCCTGGCGGGCTGGGCCGAAACCCCGGGGGGGAGTTCAAAAAGGACCAGCAACCTCTTGAAGCTTAGCATGCCAGGTACCCTTGCGGCAAGACTGCAGGGTGCAGCGGATCTAGTGGCCTTCAGCCCATCCCGTCACCATGCCTGGGTCGTGCACAAGAGGCCTCTTGGGTGCCTCTGGAGGCCTCTTCTGAGCCTGTGTGGGGTGAACCTGTGTGGGGGCCTCCTGGGGGCTTCTGGCGGCCTCTCGGGGGCCCTCTTGGGGTGGGAGGCTCCAAGTTGCAGTTCGAGCTCCCGCTCTCGGGCCCCTCTTGGGGGCCTCTTGGAGCAGCGAGCTGGACCCGTCTCGGAGGCTTCGGAGGCCCTGTTGGGCGGGTCCTTCGCCGGCATTTTTTCGGCCGGCTTGGACGCTCCGAATGCCAAACCGTCGAATCTGAGAAATTCATACACGAAGGCAATTCGTCGTTCAATGATTTTGGCCTCTCGGGCAGGCCCCCAAGGCTTCAAGACGGGTCAAGAGGCTCCCATGAGAGCGTGATATCATCGAGAGTTCCCGAGCTTTCTGAGCGTGTCAATTGTGGGATGCTGAAAGTCGGTTTCGGCGGGCTTGGCTTACCAGAGGCCCACGTGAGAAACGCCAGAAGTACCCAGGAGCGCTCAGAATTTCTGGCAAATTGGTGGCCTTGACCCTTACGAGTCTTACGATCCTTCTAACACTCACATTTGTATGAGCCAAAGCATGAAGGCTGAATAATCTTGTCGATGCACGAATCTGGGGGCAAGACTCGACGGGCCCCTCAAGAAGAGGACAACTGGCAGGAGGAGGAGGAGGAGGAGCAGGAGGAGGAGGAGGAGGAAGAAGAGAAGGAGGATGAGGAGGAGGAAAAGGAGGAGGAGGAAAAGGAGGAGGAGGAGGAGGAGGAGGAGGAGGAGGAGGAGCAGGAGGAGGAGCAGGGTAAGAAGAGGGTGGGCCATGAGGAGGGTGAGACGGAGGGAGGAGAGGGCGGGAGGCTGGGAGGGAGGAGCAAGCGGAGGTCCCAAGCATCGTCCCTGGTGGGCGGTGCCGCCGTGCGGAGGAGGAGCCCCCCTCGCAGAAAGCCGCTGCCCGCTGCTGGGTGGAGAGAGGAGAGCTCACCGCTCGCCGTCGCGCGCGAGCCCAGCAGGCGCCGCGCCGCCCCGGGAGCGCGCGCGGGGGCGCGTCGCGGCGCGCGCAAGCGGCCGAAGCGGCTGCCTGCGGGGTGCTCTCCGGCGCGTGCGGCCTGCCTGCAGCGACTCTCTGCGCCGAGCGAGCGCCCGTGGATCGCCGGCCGGGGCCCAGCAGCCCGTCCCGCCCAGCAGCGTGCGGGGTCGCCATAAAGGGGGGCCCGTCGCCGATCCCTCGGCGATGCATCGCCGATTCCAGCCCGACTTGCAAGGGAGGAAGAACCACCTGGTCCGGACAAGTGGCATTTACGAAACGGCCTTGGGCGTTTGCTAGACGGCCCTGCCCTGTTCGATTCCTTCTGGGACCACGTTTACTGAACGGCTTCGCTTGTCGGGGTGGTTCTTATCGGGGTGGATTTTCTGCCCTCTATTCCCCCCCTTGAGCCAAGCCCCCCCCTGGCGCTGCCCCTCAGAGGCGCCGAGCAGGGCGGGGGCGCTGAGGGGCCCGCGGCCCCACGGGAGTCTGGGAGGACGCAGGGGAGCTGGTCGGGCGGGGCTAGGATTAGGTCGGGCCTGTCCCCCTACAGGAGGATTTTGGACGAAAAGCAAAGAATACCCCAAAAGTGCCCCCCAAATTTTCCAAAATGGTGAAAAAATCGTCCCTACAGGCTAGAGTATTTTTTGACTAATGTTTGAATATTCCCCCTGTATAGGGACAGGCCCGACTTAAAGCTAGGACGAGGATAAACTCGTTCCAGAGCGTTCCGGAACGCTCTGAGAGGGCCGCGGCGCCCGAGAGATCCTCCAGAGCCGCCGGATCTCAGAGATTCTCGGTTTACGCCCACCCGATTTTATCCTCGTCCTGGCTTCGTCTTTGGGGAGCTTCGGCGGCTCGCCTGGGGGGCCGCGCGGGGCTGCGCCGCGGCGCCCAAGGGGCCGCGCGGCCGCTCGACGACGGCCGCGCGGCCGTCGGCAGCGTTTTTTTTCGCCCCCCCCTCGGTTGCGCCGCTGCCGCCGCCGCCGCCGGTTTCCTTCTCCCCCCCTCGAGCGAAGGTGAACCTGCAGCCGGCGAGCGCGCTGGACCAGGCCTGGGGCCCAGCGTCGTGGCCGCCGCCGCCGCCGCCGCCGCCGCGTGATCTCATCTATCGACCAACAGCCAAGCGACACCACCCCACCAACGGCCCTGCATGTTTCAGGAGGGAAAAAAACACAGACACAATTAATCGGCGATTCCCAGAAAATATGGGAAAATATGGGAAGTGGGGGGGAAGACAAAAAACCCGAAAATATAGGAAAATATGGGGGATATTTCCCTACCTAGGCTCTGCCTAGAAGGGTTCTTACTCGCTTGGCTTAAAGGGGCGGGGCAGTGAAAACCGCCCCGGGCGGTTCCCCCAGTCCCCTGGGAGCCAAGCAAAAGCAACAGCAAAGGTAAAAGCAAACGCGCGGTTCCCCCAGTTGCGCTCCCTGGGTTCCAAGCAAAAGCAAAAGCAAAGGCAAAAGTGAAGGCAAAAGCGAAGGCAAAGCAAAAGCATAGCATAGCATAGCGCAGCATAGCATAGCGCAGCATAGCATAGCATAGCCTAGCCTAGCCTAGCCCAGCATAGCATTGCGCAGCATAGCATAGCATAGCACAGCACAGCAAAGCACAGCATAGCATAGCATAGCATAGCGCAGCATAGCGCAGCACAGCATCCACTATTGCTGCTGCTGCTATATATATATATATATGTACTTATATATATATATGTATATATATATATATATATACAAGACTGCAGTGGCGCTTCGCGCCATGAACCTTGGTCCTTGAAGTTTGGCATGCAGGCGGAATGGCAGGAAGGTCCAGCCGACAATTTAGCGATAACTCCTGCTTGCCTTCTCCGGCATCGCCGCTATCATGATGTTATTCGTTATCCTTCCTCCATGCTTATTGTTCCTTATTTTCGCCATACCCTGCGCATTCTCCCCATCCTCCTCAGCTCTTTTTTGCGGAGGCTCCTCCTTGGAGAGCCTCTAGGGGCCTCAGAAAAGTTGTTTCGGGCTTTCTTAAGGCCTTCTGGAGTCCTCCTGGGCGTATTCTGGGGGCCTCCGGGGGCTTCCTCGCGCCACCCTGCGTCCAACCGCCGTCTCCCTGAACGACCGAATCACAATTTGGAATTCTTCGGAGGGTGTCTTTGGGCCATCTTGGGCCGCCATGGGGCTCTCTGAGGGCCATCTTGGACCCGTGTTGTGCCGTTTTGGGGCTCTCTTGGACTGCCTGGAAGCCCTTTCGGATGGTTGTGGGGCGATTTGGGAGCCTCCCAGGCGGCTTCGGACGCCCAGAAGACCGCCTTCTTGGAGCGTCGGGAAGCCGAAAAGAGGAGAACGCCAAAATTTACCAAAAACCCTACAGAAAATCAATGATTTTTGCCTCGGGGGGCCTTGTTGGGAGTGCTCTTGGAGGCCTCTTTGGGGCCGTCCTGGAGGCCTCTTGGGCCATCTTGGGGTCACGTCGGTCACTCTTGGAGCGCTCTTGTGCTGTCTTGGGGGTCTCTGGGACGTCTCCGATGACTCTCCTGATCGCCCGAAGTGAGCTGGGAAGGCTTGGCAAAACGCCTTGCGAGGCCCGGTGGCCGCTTCAAGGCCCGTCCGGAGGGCCCCAAAGCCCCAGGTCCTGGGAGTCCAGTTTTTTTTGGGGGGGACGGGTTTTCCCCCCGCCCGGGCTTATAAGAATATAGGAAGAGGAATATATATATATATAGTTATATATATATATATATATATATATATCTATATCTATATATATATATATATATATATATATGTGTGTGTGTGTGTGTGTGTGTGTGTGCGCACGTATGTTCCATGCATGTAGTCCGTGTGTGGGCTATATTGAGCCCTTAGTGGGGCAGCTTGAGCCCTTAGGATTCACGAAGGTTTCGCACACAGCACCGGCCGGGAGACATGAAACCCGACGTATTATCGCATGTCCTAAATGTCTTCCTATATATGCAAATATATGTGTATATATACATAACACCCATGTGGAATGCTGCATGTGTGTGTGTGTGTGTGTGTGTGCGTGTGTGTGTGTGTGTGCATGTATTTGTTCAGCACCGCTCCTACTAATGTTGCTTTCCTAGAGGCTCCAACTCCTAGGTAGGGTCGCACTGGGATCATTTCTATTTGTGTGTATTTATTTGTGTGTCCCAGTTCCCCTTCAATGTTGCGCTGCGGCCCATCGGAGGCCGCAGCGTATACCACGCAAAAGCCCGAGCCCGAATTCATGGTATACACATGCTGAAGCCCGTGGGGACGTGTGTGGGGTGGTGTCGTTTGGTTTCTGGTCCAATCTAGGCCTCTCAGATGGGGTCAGAGTTGGTGGGGTCGGAGGATCGCGCCGCATCGCCGATGCATCGCCGATGCGGCTCGATGTGGGCGCCGATTTTCTTCACGCCGGCGGCGCCGATGCATCGCCGACGTTCCGATGTATCGCCGATGCGTTGGCGATGCATTCGCGATGCGGCGGCGCGATCCTCTAGCCCCATCTACTCGGGCCCCATCTAGCAGGCCTGTGCCCTCACCATGCGTGGCGCACGCGTGTCGCAGGGGTGGCGCGGGCCAGGCTCGAGGCGGCCAGGCGTGGCCAGCTGGCTCGCTGGCCTGCCGTGTGGGGGGCCCTGGCGCCGCGGCTCGCCCGCCAGATGAGCCCACGTGGTCCGGGCTACCGCTGCGGCGCGGCAGCTTTAGACATCGGCCGCGTTGGTTGGAGCACCACGAACGGAGCGACGGGTGCGGCGCGGCGCGTGGGGCGCGGCGCTCGGGATAACAGTGCCGCGGCCTATCTCCTCGGCCCTTCGTTGCCCGCAGGAGGCGTGCCACGGCCGCGCCGGCCAGCGGAGGCGCGATTTGCCCACGCCACCCCACTGCCGTCCCCTCCCTCGCTGCCGCTGGGGCCAGGGGCGGTGAGAAGGCCCCCTGACGCCGAGCAGCGCCAGAGCTGGGGTGCTAGGGCACCCGGGCGGCCCCCGTGACGCCGCCGCCAGAGGGGCCGGGGACAAGATTTGCACACATGTCCCGAGAGGTTTTCTGTCGAGTTGCTGGGAACTCGGGAGGAAACCGCTCGTGATTTGCTACGCTGGATGGCCCCCCTGCGATGTGCTTGTCCGGCACGTCACCCAGTCGGCGGCTGCGTCCTCAGGCCACAGCACTGGCGGGGGCCGCCTGCCCTCCCCCTTGTCCCTCCCCCCCTGGTCACCCCTGCCCCCCTCCCTGGCTTTCCCCCCCTCGTCCCCCGTCCTCCCTCCCTCTCCTCCTCATCCCTCTGCTGTCTCGGGCCCCTGCCCTCCCTTTTCCTTCCCCCGCCCCCCCCTTTCGCGTCGCCCGTCATTCGCGCTGGGTTCGGACAAGGACCGCCCCTCGGCGCCGCCAACGTGTACTTCCTTCAGCCGTACCCTGGTGTCGCCGCCATGGTGCCTGGCGGGGGCCCACGTGTGCAATCCACCCAGCAACCTTCAGCACTATCCTGCACCCGACGGAGGGCTTGCTCGTAAGGGTCCTGCGAGCAAGACCCTCCGTCTGGGTTTCCTCACGACGCTGGGATGACACTATATCTGGCGAGCTACAGGTGGGCTGGTTTTGGCTCAGGTGCACTCCCACCACTAGATTGTGCGGACCTCCTTCGGCTTGCGCGGATGGGGCAGAACGCCGAGACCTCAGTGCCTCTGTCTGGGTGCCGGGCTACCTCCGGCACTGCACAGTGAGCACAGGCCCCCGCACGCGACAACGAACCAAAGTACTGCATCCAGCTTCCACGAGAACCGCGCCGGTATGGCATGACGAAGTTTACCATCTTGTGTGGAAAGCACCAGACAGGCTGCCACATGAGCCGCTTATGTACTCCCTGTCCGGACACCCTGGTCTCAGTATTTGTCGCTGCCATCTCTCAAGGAGGCACGCTTCACAGATCACCTTTTTGGGGTTGCTGAGCGCCGATCTGACTCATACCCCTCCTCCTCGTCCTCCTCTTCCTCCTCCTCCTCTTCCTCCTCGTCCTCTTCGTCCTCCTCGTCCTCCTCGTCCTCCTGGTCCTCCTCCTCGTAGTCCTCCTCTTTCCCACCCCTCTAGTGGGGTCGCGGCCTCTGCTGCCACGTGAGGGGGAGCGTTGGGGAGAGGTTGGGGTGGACCGCCCACCGTTCCCCAGAGACAGTAGCGACAATGGTGGCGATGGAGGCGATAACGCGCTAGCTTGTCTCAGCTGGTTTTCTATGCTTACGCCACATTCGCCGACCCCGCTGACAACATGTTGCAGACGGGGAACTCCCGCAGGGCTGGTGGGGCATTTCGGAGGGCCCTGGGGCCATCTTGGGGTGATTCTGGGCGACGAGTCGACAGTCGAGTGTGCTCGTACGGGCGGGAATGCCATAATGTTCGCATCATATTTAAACGTAAGGTTTTTTCCCCACGTCCAAAGTTGGGTTCTTGTTTTCTTTGCACACCCCCACGCAGGAACCTCACACCTCATCCCCTCTCCTCCCCACCCATTTATTCACATACAGCCACACGCTCATTATCGGTACCATCATCATCATCACCATCACCATCACCATCACCATCACCATCATCATCATCATCATCATCATCATCATCATCATCATCATCATCATCATCATCATCGTCATCATCATCATCATCATCATCATCATCATCATCATCATCATCATCATCATCATCATCATCATCATCATAATGATCATCATCATCATCACCATCATCATCATCAATCATCATCAATCATCAATCATCATCATCATCATTAGTATCATCATCATCATCGTCATCGTCATCGTCATCGTCATCGTCATCGTCATCGTCATCATCGTCATCGTCATCATCAGCAGCAGCATCATCATCATCATCATCCACATCATCATCCACATCATCACTCACTCACACACTCACTCACTCACTCATTCGCTCAACACCCACCACCTCATGAATACATGAGGGGGTGGGCTTCGTCAAGCTTGAGCATGGAGGAATGCTCAGGCGGGAACCTCGTCTGTGAGTGAATTGCGAGGAAGCCTCAGGCGGGAGCCCTTCCTCATGGGGCCCGCAGCTAGTGTTTTAAATCCGAGGTGGGTCATCGGAATCCTGTAAGTGTCGTCGCTCTTGGCTTCGTTAAGCTTGAGCATAGAGGGAGTCTCAGGCGGGAGCTTCGTCTGTGAGTGAATTCCGAGGAAGCCTCTGGCTGGAGCCCTCCCCTCTTTTTGGGGCCCGCAGCGCTAATGTTTTTAATCCGAGGCGGGCCATCGGAATCCTGTAAATTTCCGTAAGGGCTTCGCCCCCTGCCGCCGGCCCCCTCTCTCGGAGAATGGGCCATGGAAGAGCTAAGTCATGAGGCCTTGGCGCTGTCGTGAAGCAGTATCGAAACTTCATGCGAAGCCGATTCGCAATCAGCAAAACCAACTGATCACAAGAGGGGTTACCACACCTGGCGATTGGTAAGACGTGTATGGTTTACGGGCTTGGTTACCACACCTTGCGATTAAAGGGCCGAGGGAGTTCTCGCAGTTTGGGTTACCACGCCTTGCGATGGATGTGCGTGAAGGGTGGCACCGAATTTCAGAAATGTGGCAAATCCCCTGTGTTTTTGGACCCTGACCCTGACCCCGCGGATCTGCGTGAGGGGTGGCACCGAATTTCAGAAATGTGGCAAATCCCTGTGTTTTTGGACCCTGACCCCGCGGATCTGCGTGAGGGGTGGCACCGAATTTCAGAAATGTGGCAAATCCCTGTGTTTTTGGACCCTGACCCCGCGGATCTGCGTGAGGGGTGGCACCGAATTTCAGAAATGTGGCAAATCCCTGTGTTTTTGGACCCTGACCCCGCGGATCTGCGTGAGGGGTGGCACCGAATTTCAGAAATGTGGCAAATCCCTGTGTTTTTGGACCCTGACCCCGCGGATCTGCGTGAGGGGTGGCACCGAATTTCAGAAATGTGGCAAATCCCTGTGTTTTTGGACCCTGACCCCGCGGATCTGCGTGAGGGGTGGCACCGAATTTCAGAAATGTGGCAAATCCCTTGTGTTTTTGGACCCTGACCCCGCGGATCTGCGTGAGGGGTGGCACCGAATTTCAGAAATGTGGCAAATCCCTTGTGTTTTTGGACCCTGACCCCGCGGATCTGCGTGAGGGGTGTCGATTTCGAGCCCCCCCAGCAATTCAGACAACGCGCCCAGGGGACGCTAAAAAGCCACTTTGGGCCTCCCCCCCCTCGCGCGGTCAATCAACTAGTTACAGTAACCAGCAATAAGTCAACTAGTTACAGTAACCAGCAAGAAGCAGAACTGTAACACTGGAAACTACAACCTACGACTGGTACAGGAAACTGCGAATCACGGGCCTACAGCCTGGTGGCCCCACAAGGGGGCAGGCGGATATCGCGTCACTTTTGGGCTTTTGAGGCTTGATTTTGGAGAAAGTCTGACGCGGGAGCTTCGTCAGCGAGAGACTTGCGAAGACATCTCAGGCGGGACCCCCTGTTTATGGGTCCTGCATTTCATGTTTTCAATGCGAGCGGGTCATCGGAATCTTGTAACTGTTGTCACTTTTGGGCTCCTCGAGCCAGAATTTTGAGGAAGTCTCAGCCGGGAGCCTCGTTTGAGAAGTACATTGCTAGGAGGTCTCTAGCAGGACCCCCCTGCTTACGGGTCTCGAGCGTCATGTTTGTAATCTGAGCGGGTCATCGGAACCTTCTAAGTGTCGTCATTTTTGGGCTCCTCAGGCCTGAAGATGGAGGAAGTCTCAGGCGGGATCTTCGTCTGTGAGTGAATTGCGAGGAAATCTCAGGCGAAATCTCCCTCCCGATGGGGTCCGCGCTTCATGTTGGTAATCCGAGCGGGTCATCGGAACCTTGTAGCAGTTGTATTTTTCCGGCTCCCCAGGACTGAGTATGGAGGACGTTTCACGCGTGGGCTTCGATTGTGAGTGGATGGCGAGGAAATCTCAGGGGTGACCCCCCCCAATGGGGCCCGCACTTCATGTTGGTAATCCGAGCGGGTCTTAGGCAAATTCTACCGGGCTTAGCATTTGAACACCCCAATGGGGCACATCACGAGGCGTTCGTCACGCGTCTGTGAATGAGTTGCAAGGGGATCTCAGGCGGGAGCCCCCTCCCTAGTCACAAGTCGCCCGAGGGGTTCGGCAAGAGAGCGGCGGACTCCAGGCTGAGGCGGAGCAGCTCGCGGCAGAGCTGAACTTCGTGCTGCCTCCCATCTGAGCGCGGCCGCGACTAACTCGGTGCCTGCGGGGTTGTCCCCACGGCGTGCTCTCACGCCCCAGCGGTACGCGGGGTTGTCCCAACGGCCGTTGCCCCGACGGCTTCGCGATTTTGACATCGGAGAACGCGCCCCTGCCGGGCGCGGCGGCGAGGGCGCCGAGGAAAATCGGCGTGCGCCCCCCTGCCAAGAGGAAGGAGAGGTGCATCAGGAGAACAGGCGGGATGGAAATGAAAGGGGGGAGAAGGAAGAGGAGGTGGAGGAGGAGGACGGGGAGGAAAAGGACGAAGAGGAAGAGGAGGAATTAAACAAGGAGGACGAGCAGGAAGAGGAAACGGAGGACGAGGAAAACAAGGAGGATGGGGAGGAGGCGCAACAGAGGGCGGGACGGGGGGCTTCGGCCAGGGCGAAAAGGAAAGAGCGAAGGGCAGTGTGTGTATATATATATATATATATATTATATGATATTTTATTATATATATATATGTATATGTGTATTTGTATATACCTATACACACACGCACATACTATATACATATGTTATCATGCGGGGTCCTACCGTCGGAGTAATTCACACATAAGGGCGTGGCGAGGAGAAATGAAGAATACGAGGGCCATGACTTCAATGATGATGATGATGACGATGATGAGGATGATGATGATGGTGATGATGGTGCTGATGATGATGGTGATGATGATGAGGAGGAGGACGGGGACGACGAATAATGAAGGAAGAGTGGAGGGATAAAGAAGAGGAGAGGGAAGAGCAAATGCGGGAAAACGTGGGGCCTATCGAGGAGCCTGCGGCCCATGGAGCCCCTTTGGGGGCGCCTTTGGCGCCTCTTGGGTCGTCTTGGGGCCCTCGTGGGCCGTCTTGGGCCCTTCTTAGGGGCCTCTTTGGTTTGGCCCTTTTATGGCGGACGATGTTGGGGGCCTTTGGGGCCGGCTGGGCGCTGCGAGAGCGGAACAGGCGTATATGCCAAGTTGAAGGATCCACGAACCCGATAAAGAGCTGGATGCATTTTTTCTCCGACGCGCGTGCAATGCTTTCGCACTGTCTGGCTGCAGCTACTACATCCTGCACGTCCTGCGTATCCTCCTCCGTCTCCTGCTCCTCCTCATCCCTTCCTCCTCTTCCTCCTCCTCCTGGTCCTCCTTCCTCCTGCCTCCTTCCTCCATCCTCCCCCTCGTCATCATATTCCTGCCTCCGCGTTCCTTCTCCACATCGTCATGTCCCTCCTGCACGGCGGCGCCTGTGTACGTGTAGCGTATCTAACGCGCCCAAGTTAGTTCTTTTCGTGGGGGCCGTGGGTGGGAGTACGTGCCCCGCGCGTATGCGCTAAGCACATGTTGCCCCCCTTTCCGCGCACGTATTTGTACGTGTAAGCAATCCGGCGGGCTCAAGTTGGGTCTTTCGCTGGGGGCCGTGGACACGTGAAAATGTGTGCCCCGCGCGAGCGCGCGCCAGTCGCATGTTGGGCTCCCCCCCCTCCGCGCAAGTATTTCGCGTGTGGTGAACTCGGCGGGCCCACGGATCCTTCGCTGGGGGCCGTAGACACGTGAAAGTACGGACCCCGCGCGCACGCGCCAGGCGCATGTTGGGTTCCCCCCGCGCCCAAGGTGAGTCTCCCTCGGATGCCGTGGACACGTGAAAATGCGTGCCCCGCGCTCGCGCGCCAGTCGCATGTTGGGCCCCCCCCCCTCCGCGCAGGTATTTGTATGGGGGCCGTGGGCACGTGAAAATGCATGCCCCCGCGCGCACCGCACGCGCAAGGCGCATGTTGGGCCCCTCCATCCTAATGTATTTTACATGTACATAATCCAGAGTTTTCAAGTTGGGCCCCCCCCGGTGGACATGTGAAAATACGTTCCCGCGCGCGCGCGCGTCACGCGCATGTTGCGCTCCCCCTTCCGCGTGCATATTTTTATTAGGGGCCGTGGACAGGTGAAACCGCGTGGCCCGCGGGTTCGCGCCAGGCGCATGTTGGGCCCCCCCTCCGCGCACGTATTTTTATGCGTGAGCAATCTGGCGGATGAGGTTGGGTCTTTCGCTGAGGTCGTGGACGCGTGAAAATACGTGCCCCGCGCGCACCCGCCAGGCGCATGTTGGGTCCCCCCTCCGCGCATGCATTGTTACGCGTAAGCAATCCGGCGGGCTAAGTTGGGTCCTTCGCTTTTGGCTCCGTCGTGGCCAGAAGCGTGTGAACACAGACCTGCCGAACGCACGCGTGCCGGGACTCATGTTGGAGACCCCCCCCTCCGTACATGTATTTTCACGTGTCGCACTCCCGAATGCTAAGTTGGGTCTCTCGCCTGCGGCCCCATCTTGGCCAGAATCATGTACATCAGCCAGCATTGTCCCCCAATAGACTAGACGACTCAGATCAAGGAATCAGAGGGATTGAGCATGCTAGGAATCCGCGACTCAGCAAGCAAACAAGCGTGCAAGCAAACGCGCAAGCAAGCAAGGAAGCAAGCAAGTAAGCAGACAAACGTGCAAGCAAGCAAGCAAGCAAGCAAGCAAGCAAACAAACAAGCGCGCAATAAGCAAGCAAGCGTACAAAAGGGGGGGGGCCATTGGAAAAAGGGGTGGATAGGCATAGGCATAGGCATAGCCATAGGCATTAGGGGGGGCAGGGGCGGGGGGGGTCAACGGACCAATTAGTAAAGTTTGAGCTAGGACTCCTACAGGGCAAGCCTATTTGGATAAAGAAACATGTACCGAGCGCACGCGTGCCGAGACTCATGTTGGAGCTCCCCCCCTCCGCACACGTATTTTCACGTGTCTACTTCCGGTGGGCTAAGCTGTGTCCCTCGCTTGCGGCCCCATGGCCAGAAACATATCAAAACATGTGCCGAACGCGCGCGTGCCGATGTTCATGTTCTCCGCACTCGTATTTTTTTCGTGTCCAATTCCGACGCCTGCTGGTCGACACCCTTCTGGTGGAGGGCCTTTGGAGCAAAAACTAAAAGAGAACCCTGGGCCAGAGCCTTCACAAGGAAACGCATACGTCTTCCCAGGGGTGCGTGGGTTTTTGCTTCTTCGTGCTTTCTCGGAGGGGCTCTTGAGGCCCTCTTGGAGTCATGAACACTATAGCGCCCGGTTCTCCGGGTTCTCCGGATTCTCCGGGTTCTCCAGGTTCTCCAGGTTCTCCGGCCGGGTTCTCCGGGTTCTCCGGGTTCTCCGGGTTCTCCGGGTTCTCCGAGGGTTCTCCGAGGGTTCTCCGGGGGTTCTCCGGGGGTTCTCCGGGGGTTCTCCGGGTTCTCCGGGTTCTCCGGGTTCTCCGGGTTTTCCGGGTTCGCCGGGTTCTCCGGGTTCTCCGAGGGTTCTCCGGGAGTTCTCCGGGTTCTCCGGATTCTCCGGGTTCTCCGGGTTCTCCGGGTTCTCCGGGGTCTCCGGGTTCTCCGGGTTCTCCGGGGCTTCTCCGGGGCTTCTCCGGGGCTTCTCCGGGGGTTCTCCGGGGGTTCTCCGGGTTCTCCGGGTTCTCCGGGTTCTCCGGGTTCTCCGGCCGGGTTCTCCGGGTTCTCCGGGTTCTCCGGGTTCTCCGAGGGTTCTCCGGGGGTTCTCCGGGTTCTCCGGGTTCTCCGGGGGTTCTCCGGGGGTTCTCGGGGTTCTCCAGATTCTCCGGGTTCTCCGGGTTCTCCGGGTTCTCCGGGTTATCCGGGTTCTCCGGGTTCTCCGGGTTCTCTGGGTTCTCCGGGTTCTCAGGGTTCTCCGGGGGATCTCCGGGGGTTCTCCGGGTTCTCCGGATTCTCCGGGTTCTCCGGGTTCTCCGGGTTTTCCGGCCGGGTTCTCCGGGTTCTCCGGGTTCTCCGGGTTCTCCGAGGGTTCTCCGGAGGGTCTCTGGGAGTTCTCCGGGTTCTCCGGATTCTCCGGGTTCTCCGGGTTTTCCGGGTTCTCCGGGTTCTCCGGGTTCTCCGGGTTCTCCGGGGGTTCTCCGGGGGTTCTCCGGGTTCTCCGGGTTCTCCGGGTTCTCCGGGTTCTCCGGGTTCTCCGGGTTCTCCGGCCGGGTTCTCCGGGTTCTCCGGGGGTTCTCCGGGTTCTCCGAGGGGTCTCCGGAGGGTCTCCGGGAGTTCTCCGGGTTCTCCGGATTCTCCGGGTTCTCCGGGTTTTCCGGGTTTTCCGGGTTTTCCGGGTTCTCCGGGTTCTCCGGGTTCTCCGGGTTCTCCGGGTTCTCCGGGTTCTCCGAGGGTTCTCCGGGGGTTCTCCGGGGTTTCTCCGGGTTCTCCAGATTCTCCGGGTTTTCCGGGTTCTCCGGGTTCTCCGGGTTCTCCGGGTTCTCCGGGTTCTCCGGGTTCTCCGGGGGTTCTCCGGGGGTTCTCCGGGTTCTTTGGATTCTCCGGGTTCTCCGGGTTCTCCGGGTTCTCCGGCCGGGTTCTCCGGGTTCTCCGGGTTCTCCGGGTTCTCTGGGTTCTCCGGGTTCTCCGAGGGTTTTCCGGAGGGTCTCCGGGGGTTCTCCGGGTTCTCCGGATTCTCCGGGTTCTCCGGGTTCTCCGGGTTCTCCGGGTTCTCCGGGTTCTCCGGGTTCTCCGGGGGTTCTCCGGGGGGGTTCTCCGGGTTCCCTGGATTCTCTGGGTTCTCCGGGTTCTGCGGGTTCTCTGGCCGGGTTCTCCGGGTTCTCCAGGTTCTCGGGGTTCTCCGAGGGTTCTCCGAGGGTCTCCGGGAGTTCTCCGGATTCTCCGGGTTCTCCGGGTTCTCCGGGTTCTCCGGGTTCTCCGGGTTCTCCGGGTTCTCCGGGGTCTCCGGGTTCTCTGGGTTCTCCGGGTTCTCCGGGTTCTCCGAGGGGTCTCCGGGGGTTCTCCTGGGGTTCTCCGGGTTTTCCAGATTCTCTGGGTTCTCCGGGTTCTCCGGGTTCTCCGGGTTCTCCGGGTTCTCCGGGTTCTCCGGGTTCTCCGAGGGTTCTCCGGGGGTTCTCCGGGGGTTCTCCGGGTTCTCTGGATTCTCCGGGGTTTCTCCGGGTTCTCCGGGTTCTCCGGCCGGGTTCTCCGGGTTCTCCGAGGGTTCTCCGGAGGGTCTCCGGGGGTTTTCCGGGTTTTCCGGGTTTTCCGGGTTTTCCGGGTTCTCCGGGTTCTCCGGGTTCTCCGGCTGGGTTCTCTGGGTTCTCCGGGTTCTCCGGGTTATCCGGGTTCTCCGAGGGTTCTCCGGGGGTTCTCCGGGGGTTCTCCGGGTTCTCCGGATTCTCCGGGTTCTCCGGGTTCTCCAGGTTCTCCGGCCGGATTCTCTGGGTTCTCCGGGTTCTCCGGGTTCTCCGGGTTCTCCGAGTTCTCCGAGGGTTCTCCGGGGGTTCTCCGGGAATTCTCCGGGTTCTCCGGGTTCTCCGGGTTCTCCGGGTTCTCCGGGTTCTCCGGGTTCTCCGGGGTCTCCGGGTTCTCCGGGTTCTCCGGGTTCTCCGGGTTCTCCGGGGGTTCTCCGGGGGTTCTCCGGGGGTTCTCCGGGTTCTCTGGATTCTCCGGGTTCTCTGGGTTCTCCGGGTTCTCCGGGGTCTCTGGGTTCTCCGGGTTCTCCGGGTTCTCCGGGTTCTCCGAGAATTCTCCGGGGGTTTTCCGGGGGTTCTCCGGGTTCTCCGGATTCTCCGGGTTCTCCGGTTTCTCCGGGTTCTCCGGGTTCTCCGGGTTCTCCGGATGGTTCTCCGGGTTTTCCCATTTCTCCGAGGGTTCTCCGCGGGTTCTCCGGGGGTTCTCCGGGGGTTCTCCGGGTTCTCCGGGTTCTCCGGGTTCGGGTTCACCGGGTTCTCCGGGTTCTCCGGGTTCTCCGAGTTCTCCGAGGGTTCTCCGGGGGTTCTTCGGGTCTCCGGGGGTTCTCCAGGTTCTCCGAGGGTTCTCCGGGGTTCTCCGGGTTCTTCGGATTCTCTGGGTTCTCCGGGTTCTCCGGGTTCTCCGGCTGGGTTCTCCGGGTTCTCCGGGTTCTCAGGGTTCTCCGGGTTCTCCGGATTCTCCGGGTTCTCCGGCCGGGTTCTCCGGGTTCTCTGGGTTCTCCGGGTTCTCCGGGTTCTCCGAGGGTTCTCCGGTCCGGGGTTCTCCGGGGGTTCTCCGGGTTCTCCGGATTCTCCGGGTTCTCCGGGTTTTCCGGGTTCTCCGGTTTTCTCCGGGTTCTCCGGGTTCTCTGGGTTCTCCGATGGTTCTCCGGGGGTTCTCCGCCGGGGGTTCTCCGGGTTCTCCGGATTCTCCGGGTTCTCCGGGTTCTCCGGGTTCTCTGGCCGGGTTCTCCGGGTTCTCCGATTTCTCCGAGGATTCTCCGGGGGTTCTCCGGGGGTTCTCCGGGTTCTCCGGGTTCTTTGTGTTCTCCCGGGTTTCTCTGGGCTCTCCGGGGGTTCTCCGGATTCTCCGGGGTCTCCAAGGGTTCTCGGGGTTCTCCGGGTTCTCCGGGTTCTCCGGGTTCTCTGGGGGTTCTCTGGGGGTTCTCCAGAGGTTCTCCGGAGGTTCTCCGGGTTCTCCGGGTTCTCCCGGTTCTCCGGGTTCTCCGGGGGTTCTCCGGGTTCTCCGGGTTCTCCGTGTTCTCCGGGGTTCCTCCGGGTTCTCCGGGGTCTCTCGGGGTTCTCCGGATTCTCTGGGTTCTTTGGGTTCTCCGTGTTCTCCGGGTTTCCCGGGTTCTCCGGGTTTCCCGGAGGGTCTCCGGGGGTTCTCCGGGTTCTCCGGGTTCTCCGGGTTCTCTGGGGTTTCCAAGGGTTCTCGGGTTCTCCGGGTTCTCCGGGTTCTCCGGGTTCTCCGGGTTCTCCGGAGGGTCTGCGGGGGTGCATCGGGTTCTCCGGGTTCTCCGGATTCTCCGGGTTCTCCGGCTGGGTTCTGTGGGTTCTCCAGGTTCTCCGGGTTCTCTGGGTTCTCCGAGGGTTCTCCGGGGGTTTTTCGGGGTTTCTCCGGGTTCTCCGGGTTCTCGTGGTTCTCCGGGTTCTCCGGGGGTTCTCCGGGTTCTCCGGGTTCTCCAAGTTCTTTGGGTTCTCCGGGTTCTCCGGCCGGGTTCTCCGGGTTCTCAGGGTTCTCCGGGTTCTCCGAGGCTTCTCCGCGGGTTGTGGGGTTTCTCCGGGTTCTCCGTGGTCTCCGAGAGTTCTCGGGGTTCTCCGGGGGTTCTCCGGGTTCTCCGGGTTCTCCGGGTTCTTCATTTTCTCCAGGGTTTCTCCAGGTTCTTCGGGTGTTCTCCGGGGGTTCTCCGGTTTCTCCGGGGTCTCCGGGTTCTCCGGGTTCTCCGGGTTCTCCGGGGGTTCTCCAGAGGTCTCCGGAGGTTCTCCGGGTTCTCCGGGTTCTCCCGGTTCTCCGGGTTCTCCAAGGTTTTCGGGGTTCTCCGAAGGTTCTCCGGGTTCTCAAGGTTCTCCGTATTCTCCAAGGTTTCTCCGGGTTCTCTGGGGGCGGTTCTCCGGGTTCTCCGGGGTCTCCGGGGGTTTTGGGATTCTCCCAAGGTTCTCGGGGTTTCCCGGATTCTCTGGGTTCTTAGGTTCTCCGGGTTCTCCGAGGGTTCTCCGGGGGTTCTACGGGTTCTCCGAGGTCTTCGGGAATTCTCGGGGTTCTCCGGGGGTTCTCCGGGTTCTCCAGGTTCTCCGTGTTCTTCAAGTTTTCTCCGGGTTCTCCGGGCGTTCTCCGGGTTCTCCAAGGTTTCTGGGGGTTCTCAAGGTTTTCCGGGGGGGGGTCCGGGTTTTCCGGGGGTTCTCCGGGGGTTTCTTCGGGTTTTCCGAAGGTTTTCTGGGTTCTCCGAGAGTTCTTCGGGGGTTCTCCGGGTTCTCCGGGTTCTCCGGAGTTTCTCCGGGTTCTCCCTGGGTTCTCTGGATTTTCCGGGTTCTCTGGAGGTTCTCCGGGTTTTTCTCAGGTTTCTCCGGGGGTTCCTCCGGGTTCTCCGGTTCTCTGGGTTCTCCGGGTTCTCCGGGGTTCTCCGGGTCTCCAATGGTTCTCCGGAGGTTCTCCGGGTTCTCCGGGTTATCCGGGTTTTCCGGGTTCTCTTAAAGTTCTCCGGGGGTTCTCCGGGGGTTCTCCGGGTTCTCCGGAGGTCTCTGGGGGTTCTCCGGGTTCTCCGGGAGTTCTCCGGGGGTTCTTTGGGTTCTTTGGTTATCCAAGGTTTCTCTGGGTTTTCCGGGAGTTCTCCGGTTTCTCCGGGGGTTCTTCGGGGGTCTCCGGGTTCTCCGGGGTTTCTCCGAATTCTCCCTGGGTTCTCCGGATTCTTCGGGTTCTCTGTAGTTTCTCCGGGTTCTAGGTTTCTCCGGGGGTTGTCTAGGTTCTCCGGGTGCTCCGGTTCTCCGGGTTCTCCAGGTTTTCCGAGGTTCTCCGGGTGTCCGGGGGTTCTCCGGGGATTCTCCGGGTTCTCCGTGTTCTTCGGGTTCTCCGGGTTCTCCGGGTTCTCCAAGGTTCTCCAAAGGTTCTCCGGGTTCTCCGGAGTCTCCGGGGGCTCTCGGGGTTTCCGGGCGTTCTCCGAGGGTTCTCCGGGTTCTCTGGAATCTCCGGGAGCTCTCCGGGTTCTCTGGAGGTTCTTCGGGATTTCTCCAAGTTCTCCGGGTGCTTCTCCGGGTTCTCCCTGGGTTCTCCGGTTTCTCCAGGTTCTCTGGAGGTTCTCCGGGTTCGCTCAGGTTTCTCCAGGGATTGTCTAGGTTCTCCGGGTTCTCCGGTTCTCCGGGTTCTCCGGGTTCTCTGGGTTCTCTGGGGTTCTCCGGGTCTCCGGGGGTTCTCCGGGTTCTCCGTGGTTTTCCGAATTCTCTGGGTTCTCCGGAGGTTCTGTGGGGATTCTCCGGGTTCTCTGGGTTCTCCATAGGTTCTCCGAGTCCTCCGGAGGGTCTGGGGGAGTTCTCCGGTTTCTCTGGGTTCTATGGGATTTCTTTGGTTTCTCAAGGGTTTCTCCGTGTTCTCCAGGTTCTCTGAGGGTTCTCCGGGTTCTCTGATGTTTCTCTGGAGGTTCTCCGGGGATTCTCTGGTCGAGTCGGGTCGGGCGGGCGGCACATCAAAGTGTGATGCATCATCAAGTTTTGCACGCGAAAACCTCAACGGGCGGTTCGGGTCGGGCGGGCGGGACATTAATGTAGCATGCTCCATCGGCAGGCCACGCGGATACCCTAATGGGCGGGTCGGGTCGGTCGGGCGGGACATTAAATTAGCTTGCATCATCGTGGTGGCACGCACTTACCCTGACAGGCGGGACGGGTCTGGCGCGCGAGACATTAAAGTATGGGGCATCATCGAGTTGTCACACGAGTACCTTAGCGGGCGGGTTTATTTTTGGCGGACGGGACTCTGAAGCATGGTTCATCATCGAGTTGGCACGGGAGTACCCCAACGGGCAGGTCGTGTTGCACGGGCGGCACATTAAGGTATTCAGCGGCATCTTGTGGTTCACGCCAGTATCCAGACGGGCGGCCCAGTCGGGTGGTCGGGACATTAAAGTACGATGCATCGCCGAATTGTCTTGCGAATACCCCAACGGGCGGGTCGGGTCGTTCTAACCGGACATCAATGTAAGTTGCGTCATCGAGTGGGCACGGGAGTACCCGAATGGGTCGGTCTTGTCGGGCGGGCGGTGTCATTCTAGTGTGTTGCATCATCGAGTTGGCACGCGAGTTCCCCAACGGGCGGGTCGTGTCGGGCGGGCGGGACATTAAAGTGTGATGTTCCATCGACGTCGCACGCGAATACCTTAATGGGCCGGTCGGGTCTGACGGGCGAGACACTAAACTATGATGCATCATCGAATTTTCGCGCAAGTACTGTGGCGGGCGGGCCAGGTCGGGCGTCACATTAAAGTATGGTGCGTCATCCTGTTTGCGCGCGAGTACCTTAACGGGCCGGTCGTTTCGGGCGGGCGGGACATTAACGTATGATGCATCATCGATTTGGCACGCGAACGCCCCCACGAGCGAGTCGGATCTGTCTTGCGGGACATTGAAGTTTGATGCTTCATCGCTTGTGCACGCGAGTACCCTAATGGGCGGGTCGGGTCGGGCGGGCGGGACATTAAAGTATGATGCATCATCGAGTTGGCACGTAAGCACCCTGACAGGCGGGCGAGGCCGTCCGGGCGGGCGGGACATTAGAATATGAATCAGCATCGGGTTGGCACACCAGTACCTCACCGGGTGAGCGGGGTTGGGCGGGTGGCATGCTAAAGCATGGTGCATCATCGGAGTTGACACGCGAGCGCCCCAACTGGAGGGTCGTGTCGGGTCGGGCGGGCGGGGCATTAAAGTATGATGCATCATCGATTTGTCACGCCAGTACCCTGACGGGCGAGTCGGGTCGGGTGTTCGCGGCATTAAAATAAGAGTCTTCGACGAGATGGCAAGCGATTGTCCCAACGGGCGTCTCGTGTCGGGCGGGCGGGACATTGAAGTACGATGCTTCATCACGTCCGCACGCGACAACCCTGAAGGGCGTGTCTTATCGGGAGGCAGGGCATTAACATATGATGCCTCATCGACTTGGCACGCGAGCACCTTAACGGAGGTGTCGGGACGGGCGGGCGGTCGGACCCTACCGGGAGGGTCAGGTCGGGCGGGCGTCCCCCCTCCACCGGCGGCGGCGGCCACGACGGCGACCACGTCGACATGCTTGGCAGAAGGCAGGGTTCTCTGTCGGGCGGGAGCGCCAGAGGCCAGGAAGGAGGGAGGACATCCAGGATGGACCAGCAGCGACGGCAGCACGTCGTTGTCGTCGTCGTCGTCGTCGTCGTCGTCGTCGTCGTCGTCGTTGTCGGGGGTTCTCCGGGTTCTCCGGGTTCTCCGGGCGTTCTCCGGAGGTTCTCCGGAGGTTCTCCGGGTTCTCCGGGTTCTCCGGGAGTTCTCCGGGTTCTCCGGGTTCTCCGTGTTCTCCGGGGTTTCTCCGGGTTCTCCGGGGGTTCTCCGGGTTCTCCGGGGTCTCCAAAAGTTCTCGGGGTTCTCCGGGTTCTTCGGGTTCTTCGGGTTCTCCGTGTTCTCCGGGTTCCCCGGGTTCTCTGGGTTCTCCGGAGGGTCTCCGAGGGGTTCTCCGAGTTCTCCGGGTTCTCCAGGTTCTCCAGGTTCTCCGGGTTCTCCGGGTTCTCCGGGTTCTCCGGGTTCTCCGGGTTCTCCGGGGTTTCCGGGTTCTCCGGGGTTCTCCGGATTCTCCGAGGGTTCTCCGGGTTCTCCGGGAGTTCTCCGGGTTCTCCGGGTTCTCCGGGTTCTGTGGCCGGGTTCTCCGGGTTCTCCGGGTTCTCCGGGTTCTCCGGGTTCTCCGGGTTCTCCGGGGTTCTCCGGATTTTCCGGGTTCCCCGGGTTCTCCAGGATCTCCGGAGGGTTTCCGAGGGGTTTTCCGGGTTCTCCGGGTTCTCCGGGTTCTCCGGCCGGGTTCTCCGGGTTCTCCGCCGGGTTGTCCGGGTTCTCCGGGTTCTCCGGGTTCTCCGGGGTTCTCCGGATTCTCCTGGGGTTCTCCGAGTTCTCCGGGGTTTCTCCAGGTTCTCCGGGGTTTCTCCGGGTTCTCCGGGGTCTCCAAGGGTTCTCGGAGTTCTCCAGGTTCTCCGGGTTCTTCGGGTTCTCCCGGTTCTCCGGGGTCTCCGGGTTCTCCGGGTTCTCCGGAGGGTCTCCGAGAGGGGTGCTCCGGGTTCTCCGGGTTCTCCGGGTTCTCCGGGTTCTCCGGGTTCTCCGGGTTCTCCGGGGTTCTCTGGGTTCTCCGGGTTCTCCGGGTTCTCCGTGTTCTCCGGAGGGTCTCCGAGGGGTTCTCCGGGTTCTCCGGGTTCTCCGGCCGGGTTCTCCGGGTTCTCCGGGTTCTCCGGGTTCGCTGGGTGCTCCGGGTTCTCCGGGGTTCTCCGGATTCTCCGGGGGTTCTCCGGGTTCTCCGGGAGTTCTCCGGGTTCTCCAGGTTCTCCGGGGGTTCTCCGGGTTCTCCGGGGTCTCCAAGGGTTCTCCTGGTTCTCCGGGTTTTCCGGGTTCTCCGGAGGGTCTCCGGGTTCTCCGGGTTCTCCGGGTTCTCCGGGTTCTCCGGGTTCTCCGGGGTTCGGTTCTCCGAGTTCTCTGGGAGTTCTCCGGGGTCTCCACTTCGAGGGCCGCTGCCCTTGTGAATTTATAATCAACTTATATGAAGTTATACATACATACGGGACTAAGTCCGCGCGCGTACTTACCGAGTGCGTTGTTAAGTGTTCGTAAGTTTTCGTAAGTTTTCATAAGGTTTCATAAGTTTTCACGGTTTTATCAACAACGGCCCGCTCCCCCCGCGAGCGAGGGGAGGGGGTGCCGCGATGTGCATGGCCAAAACGTGGGCGTGACCCTGGATTCTTCGTCCCGGGGATTTTTCTGGTCTGATGTGAGCCCCTGTTAATTGCATTTGGAGTAACTTTCCCGTCCTTCTAGTGGCCGTTTCGTCTCAGGCATGGAGTTCCCTCACAAAACGCCAGAACTTTTGAAGGCGTTGCATGCGGGCGGCCTGAATGTGACCGTGAACGCTTTGCTTCGGATTCGCAGTGTTCTGGACAACGAAGTTGATGATGATGATGTTCATGGCGCGTCAGACAGGGTGTTGAGGAGGCGAATTGTTGAGGACATGCAGAATATATCAACTCCGTGCGGGCCCGTATTCACGACTCTCGCATTGCCGACCAAAAATGGGGGCACCTATGATTGGCCCGTGTTGAAGCCGCAGTGTCTGTTGTCGCACATGTGTTCCGAGTGCCCCGTCTTCGCAAAGTTCCTGCGCTCCCACGTCCCAAACGGCAACCTTCGGCTCGTGATCTGGGGCGACGAGTGCGTGGCAGGCAATCCCCTTCGGCCAGACGTGCCGACCAAATATCTGGCTGTTTACTTTTCTGTGCTGCAACTTCCCGATTGGTTTCGGGCAGCAGATTGCGGCTGGTTCCCCGTGGGCCTCATCAGGGTAGACCATTTAGACAAAGTTGCATCCAAGTACAGTGGACTCTTGATTCAAGTGGTTAAGATGTTCTTTGTTGGCCCGCTGTCGTTCGATTCGGGTTTCAGGATATTCGACGGCGCGGGGCAACCCGTCGTCGTTCGAGGCTCCCTCGCTGGACTCATCCAGGACGAGAAGGGCCACAAGGAAACTGGAGACAACCAAAACGGTTCTGGGGGAGAGGAGGGAAGGAGGGATGAGAAGTTGAAGAGCGGGGGAGGGATGTGGGAGGAGGAAAAGGAGGAGGAGGAGGAGGAGGAGGAGGAGGAGGAGGAGGAGGAGGAGGAGGAGGAGGAGGAGGGAGAGGAGGAGAAGGAGGAGGAGGAGGAGAAGGAGAAGAGGCCAGAGGGTTTTGAGCGGCCACAGGACAGCAAGCAGATCAAGGGTGCTGCTGGGCTGGTCTGCTGCGGCCTGTGCAAGAACGTCGCGAATTCGCAAGGCCGAATTCCAGCAGGCATGATCGATTACGCCACAGCCACGGACCCTTCCAAATTTGACAAGCACACAGACGAATCGATGTGGCGCGCCGTGGACAGGCTCACCGCTGAGAAACCGCTTCGGGCCAAGGGGAAGTTCGAGGAGCTGCAAAAACTCACGGGGGTGAACTACGACCCGACGTCGTTGATGTTCGCCACAGACATTCGTAAGTTCGTGAAGCCGTGCACGGGGACATACATTGATTGGATGCACACGGTTGCGGGGGTTCTCCGGGTTCTCCGGGTTCTCCGGGTTCTCCGGGTTCTCCGGAGGGTCTTCGAGGGGTTCTCCGGGTTCTCCGGGTTCTCCGGGTTCTCCGGGTTCTCCGGGTTCTCCGGGTTCTCCGGGTTCTCCGGGTTCTCCGGGTTCTCCGGGTTCTCCGGGTTCTCCGGGTTCTCCAGGGTTCTCCGGGTTCTCCGGGTTCTCTGGGAGGGTTTCTCGGGGTTCTCCGGGGGTTCTCCGGGTTCTCCGGGTTCTCCGGGTTCTCCGGGTTCTCCAGGTCATTTCGAATTCGCAACCCTCTGTTGCACATGTTTTTGAATGTCACTAGAGTTTGGGCTCCAGCCGTTTGGGCGAGGATTGCTGCTGGCGCTTGTGGCGTCCTCCTGCACGCGGCGTGATGAACGCCTCCCGTGAACAGCAGATCGCGGAGGTCCGCCCCAAGATGATGGCCATCAAGGACATGTACTTGCATCCTGATGCAGCGGTGGTCTCATTACTTGAAGACGTATGCAGCATTGCAAGAGGCATAGACTGCCTGAGGGTAGAAAAAATACACTCGAAGTATATGATGGTGTGCACAGAGAATCGTTACGGAGATGGAATCATTCCGAGCGAGGTTATGGATTTGATTTCCAAGATCTTCAAAAATGGATTCAAGAACTCAGCCCTCCAGAATCCAGCTTGCATGGAACCTCCACCAGTGGGCACGCCTGAGTACAATGCAATCAAGAACTTCAATTTCAAACTAATGGAGGACTCAGCGGGCCAGCTGCCGCAGTATGATTGCGATGCAAAGTTCGCATCCTATACGTGCGGCCACACATCCATGGGTTTGCGTTGCATCAACGCAGGGGTTCCAGTACCCACGGTCATGCCAGAGCGTTTCGACAGAATCTCGCACCAAGGGAATTTGTCACTGACGAGGTTACGGGAGGTTCAACCAGACTACGCTAAGGCGTGTGGCGAAGGAATTGAGTGGAAGGTCTTTCGGTACGAGTTCGTGAAGGAGTTCCCGTGGATTAGTAATCTTGCTCAGGAGGCTGGCAATGCAGGCCAACAAATTGCCAGATGCGAATCTCGCATGAGTCTCATGTACAAGATCGCAGCAATTGCCAACCGACACCACACGGGTGGCACCATGATCGATTGGGATAGTGTGATCCGCGAGGCGACTCGCGCAGGCTCTCTCTTTCCTGGGGAGATCGATGGCTTAGTAAAATATGTGAAGGAGTTGTCTGGCGGCCTCGGCAACCCGATCTTTCTGACGAGCTTCGCGACTTCTCGCGGCAGCTGACCTCCCAGTGCGTGGTCACGGGTTCAATGGCGAAGTCTCTCGCCGAGGTGCAGATCAAGCATGAGGGGGCCGCTGCGACATTCAAGCTCGCATGCATGAAGGCGATGACATGTGCGACGGGTAAGTTCGCGAGGGATGGCCATCAGATGCTTTTGAAGCCAGGCGACGTGACCGCCTTGTCGAGCGATAAGAAGTCTACGATTGTAATGGTGGCCGATGAATTTCTTCAGAAAGTGCGACAGATCGCATGCGGTGAGGGCATCACGGCAGACACGGTCGCCTACGGCACCATCGTGGGATTGACTGACGTTCGCGTAGTTCATTTCGTGTTCAACAAGCCCGATGAGCGCTTAGGCACTTGCAAGACGCTGAATGACATCGGGGTCAGCTTCACCACTGCGTTGGCAACGCACGTTGGCAAAGCAGTTGCTAGCCCATGGAAGCAGATCGGTCGCGAGGGCGCATCCAAAGCCGTGACAGGGCAGGCGCGTAGCTCAGATGTGAAAGAGTACACCGCTTCGGGCAAGTGGTCGAACCAAGTGGACAAGCTCAGTGACAAGGGGTTTGAGGTTGGCGCCAAAGTCGCCTTGGCGAGCGACACCTTGGGTGAGAACATTTACGAGCTGATCTCCATCGACGCTGCGACTGGCGTGAAGTTGAAGCTTCAGGCCACGGGCAGTGCGACATGCCACCCCATCGACGACTTCTTGCGTGGCAAGTTCGTCGTGTCCACGATTATGAAGGGCAGTCTTGCGACCTCGTCGCAATGCATGTGGAATGCATATACACCCCCACACCTTTGAATTCTCGTTCGTCGTTCCCTCATCTCACTTGGCTCTGCGTCGTCATGTCTCATCTTTTTTTTTCCCCGCTGCTCCCCCATCGAGGAAACGATCGACAAGTTCGCTGATCATGGCCCCCTCAAGTCTGTCGATTACCAGTGGGGTATCGAGGAGGCCAAAATCAGGCTGGCCTTGGATGATGTATACAGCCAGAACGGCAACTGTCTCAAGTACTTGAGTGGCGTGATTACGCCTGTTAAGCTTCGTGCTCTCACCGTAACGCGTTCGCTTGAGGCTGAAGAGCTGGTGCTTGTCCCACTCTCTTCGGCAATCTACTTGAAGAAGCAGACTGATATAGTTCAGTGTGGGCATGTGTTCATGAAGACATACAAGGACCCCAAGTGATTGACGTTCAATATCGTGTTGGCCCCCAGTGGTGGCATCAAGATGCCTAAGGCTGAGACGAACACTGGCGTTGGAGGGCTGAAGCAGGCACCGTCTTCGCTCGTCATCCCCTTCTGGCTCGTGCAGGATTCAGGTGAGCACGGCGCCCCCAACATGAAGCTCAAGACCGTCAAGTCTACAGCTGTCCCATCAGTGTATGTACCAATTTTGACAAACAAGTGCGCCATCAACAAGGGCGATGTCCTTAGCGCCCAGCTGGCATCGCTCATGCCCAAGCGCAAGGTGGACGATGTGCCTGCTGCGCCCGCGGCTAAGAAGGCCAGGAAGCGATGAGGCTAGCGTGTTGGCAGCATCGGTTACACATACCATGTGTCGTGGGGGGTGTTTATGAAATGTATGAAAGCATCGTCGGTATCGTTCCTCTGCAATCGTTGCATCATTGCGTCAACACGCATCGGACTCGTCTGCAATTGCCCATTGCATCGGCCCGCAGGCGTTTGGCTGTGTCCAAGCGAGTGCACGCTGCATCTGCGCACGCACTGCAGCTGCAGATGGCAGTGAGCGTGCAGCTCCGCGCGGTCATCGAGGGGGGCGGCCTTAAGGATCGCGAGCCATGGGTCCCGAGGGCGGTGATGCATACGGCAGGGGGGCTCTTCGTGGAGCTGTCGAGAGCGGATAGGCAGCTGCAAAAATTTATATCTGTGCCCAACCCCACCAAGAGCCAATCGCCTCTGGCGACAAATTCGTTTTTTCGATCAGATCTTGAAGATGCGCAACGCCGCTTGCACCGAGGCCATTTGGGACCACTTGAAGCAGGCCGACCCATTGCTTCAGCAAGATTGCGACAGGGCCAGCGTCATTAATAACAATAGGAGTTCTCTGGATATGTCGCAATCGTGGACGCTTCGCGCATTCCCACCAGGGGAGGAGGAATGAGAGGAGGAGGATGATACATTGGATGATGAGGTGGAGTGGCGGGGGAGGGGGGCGAGGAGGAGGGGGCTGAAACAGAGGGGGATGGTGGAGGAGAAATGGGAGGAGGGAAAGGGGGAGGAGGACGGAGCATAAGGATGACAAAAAAATGATGAGGAGGAGGAATAGGAGATGCCTTAATTCGCTTGCGTGAACAGGCCGCTCTTGGACCACTCTTGGATCGATCTCTTGACCTTGAGACTTCTTGGGCAATCTTGGATCGCGTGATATCTTGGACAAGCTTGGGCAATCTTGGGTCGCGTGATATCCATGCCTGCATGTTGAGGCATCGCGTGATATTGGGACATATCCGTGGACATCTTGAAGTATATATGAGCCCTTCTTGGAACCGCCGTCCAGGCAAACCACTCCCCCAAGGGGGTGAAGGGCGTAGAAGAGAACGCATTCTAGACATGTGCCCTAACGGGATGGTGATCTACCAGAAACTGTCTCGATATATATGCCCGCAGTCCAGTGCGACCATGGTGATGAGCATTTGCATCACGATGCAGTTACCTTGAAGCTTCTGTTTGAGCTGAATGCTACTAAGAAGGTGTGGGTCGAATGTACGCAAACGGGACTTGAGTACATACGGGTTGCATCTATCGCAGCAGCGGTTTCATGCAGTCAGGAGGCAACACATCGCTTGCGGTCAGCACCAGCAGGGGTGGAAGGTGTGAAATGCGACAAACTTCGCAGGACGGTGTTCATGGTGGTCGACGGCAAGCGTCTGCAGGAGCGAGTGGACGATTGGACTCCCACGTACATCAACAACGCAGCCCAATCCCTTCGTGTTCGCTTAGATAACGAGGCACGTGATGAGGCTGAAGCTGATGGGTCCGAGGAGTACTATGACCCGCCAGTCGCAGCAGGCGATGGCTCGCCACCAGGCGATGGCCCGCCACCAGGCGATGGCTCGCCACCAGGCGATGGCTCGCCACCAGGCGATGGCTCGCCACCAGGCGATGGTTCGCCAGGCGATGGTTCGCCGCCAGGTGATGGTTCGCCAGGCGATGGTTCGCCACCAGGTGATGGGCCGCCCTCTGTTTTCACTCGCCGACGAGAGATGCGCCAGACGACGCTTAGCTTCCAGTAGCTCCACTCCCTCTTCGCCTTCCCACCTCCCCTTCCCTCTCCCTCCAATCTCTATTCTATTTTTGCCTCGCGTGCTCAGTCCGAATCTGGCCCCGCTGGCGGCGGGGACCCAGTAACAGAACTCAGTTCAAGATGCGGAGGGCCATCGTCGCGCATGCCGCTGTTCGGCACATCGGCGTCCCTGCCATGCTCATGCCCTTGCCCTCGTCGGGGCCCTTGCCGTCATCGTAGCCCCCGCCGCTGTCGAGGGCCGTCGCCTTGCCCTTACCACCGTCGTTAATGCTCTTGCCACCGTTGTAGCCCTCGCCATCGTCGTAGCCCTGGCCACCGTCGTAGACCTTGTCACCGTCGGTGCTGCCCTTGCTACCATCGTAGCCCTTGCCACCGTCGTGGTAGTCGTAGTAGCCCGTGGCCTCGTCGTCGATGCCCGTGCCACCGTCGTAGCTTGTACAGCCACGTTCGGGCCGAGACTGAGCTGGCGCGCGCCGAGCGCGATGCCCGCTAGGGGTGTGGGGGCGACGGGCGACGGGTGGAGGGGTCAGAGAAAAAACCTGCATGCATCAATGCAAGATGAGTCTGGGATGATAATGTCGGCATGATAGCGCAGGTGCCTCGTCCTCCTCCTCATCATCCCCCTTCTCCTCCTCCTCCCTCCTCCTCCGCCTCCTCCTCCCCCCTCCCTCCCCATCCTCATCCTCATCCCCATCCTCGTCCTCCCCATCGCACCATTCCCTCTTCGTCCCTCCTCGTCGTTGTCCTCCTGTTGCTGCTGGTGCTGATGCTCTTGCCCATCCTACTACGCTACTAAGCCGTGCCCCCCCCCCCCCCATCGCTCCCTCACAACTGCTTCGCACTCTGAATGGCATTGGTGCTATGCGTTTCCGCCTTTTCGCGTCATAGGATCATCCGACGCCTCACGATATCTGTAGGATGACGCAGCACCAAAACCCCAAGAGGAACCACATATAGAGCCCCAAGGCCGCACCGGGGAGGAGGAGGGGATGAGGAGGGGAAGATGAGGAGGATAAGGCGGAAGAGGAGGAGGATACGGAGGATCGCGACTTTGGGATGCTCCCGACTGGTGAGGTTAAATCCAGAACGCCAGTTCTGTGAGTGATGTCTTGGACCGTCCCCTCGGCGGCATCAGCGCGCGCGCACTTAACGAAAATGATGATGAGACATATGATGATAACAACTGCAGGTGGTCTGCGCTCTTCGTTCGGGTCGGATGGGCTGGGATACGCGACGCGGCAACACTTACATCGCCATATACGCGTCGGTTCTATGTATGCCAAGATGCATGCAACCCGTTGCAGGTGGTAGACTCGCACTGCCATCCGACACCAATCTTCGATGCGTGGGGCATTGCAAGTTGGCATCAGTTGGTGTCGGGTTCTCGTTTCGAATATAGATCACACAGGCCCGCGTCGCATAGCCATTTGGGCTCGATCGCGATCGATCGCGATCTATCGCGAGGCGCGATCTTTCGCGAGGCGCGACCTATCGCGAGGCGCGAGGCGCGAAGGTTCGGAACTGTCGTCATATGACGACGGTTCCGAACCTCCGCGCGGAACTGCAGCACATGTCAGAGTGGGTATCGACACAAATCGCATGTGGCCTGTGCCCATCAGCCGTGGCCCAGCACCAGTACGACAGCCTCCTCATGAAGATCAACAACCTGTCACAGATCAGTACTGGCGAGGCGACAGCCTTGGTGAAAACAATCAGGGAGCACTCGCTGAACACTTGGACTCAAGAGAACATCGCACGCTTGTGCCAGAGCGTCGGGACCAAGACAGGCATGTTGTCAATGCCAGGCGGATCCAAGCAATGGCAAGATATTAGCATTGCATCGGGGGTCTTCACGGCGAGCGAGATCAAATCGCTGAAGAGCGGCGACCTGAGTGAGAAGGCGTGCATACGCCTGGTCGCCGCTCGGTGCAAGCTGATCGGCGCCCACACGCTCTCCGAGAGCTCCAAGGGCAAGACGGCCGCGCTCGTGGCGTGGGGCAGCGGCAAGGGGCATGGGGGCGATTGGCCCAGGCTCCTCGGAGAGGTGAAGGGTGCCATCTCCAAGGCCATCACGTGCAAGGGTTGGTCCACGCTTGGGTACGCCACGGTGTGGAACTTCGACCGCATCGAGGGCATGTCGGCTGAGCCGTGGTGGAAATCAGCTCACAAGGGCGATGGGCCCGCCTTGGAGGAGATCCAGACGGACGCGCCAGACTACGCGAGGAAGTCGAGCAGGCGTTACGCGGCGAAGACCTCGCCTGCAGCTGCAGCGCCCCCAATGACAGCCCCAGACCCTACGGCTGGCGGGCAGTTGCAAGTCATGCAGGCCCTGTTCGGTGCACCGCTGTGCGCGGCGCTCTTCGCCAACTCGGCGGCCGCGGCTCTCAGGCCGCCCGAGCCGCCTGCGCAGCCGCGCGTGGAGCTGGAGCCCCCGAAGCCAAAGCTCCCGCCGCGCGAGGAGCCGCAGCAGGAGCCGAAGCTTCCGCCGCGCGAGGAGCCGCGCGATGAGCCGCGCGATGCTGAGCCCGAGCCAGACCTGACCGACGAGGAGGAGAAGCTCAGGGCGCTCCTCGCCAAGAAGGCCAAGACCGCCAAGGCGAGGAAGCGCCCCTCCGCGGCTGGCGATGGCGTCGGTGACGCCGAGGGCGGGGCAGGCGTCGAAGACGCCGAGGGGGCTGTGCCAATGAAGAAGGCGCGGCCCCCTGCCATGCGGCGACCCGCGGCTGCCGTGCCAAAGCCCGCCGTGCTGCCCAAGCCGCCGACGTGCGAGTGCAACGCGCCGTACAGGTGCGGCTACGTGATCTACAAGCCTTCACAGAAGGTGTTCAGGGCCGTTGTGGGGAGGGCAGATCGCCGCGTCCGCTTCGACCGCAATGCGACGATGAATCGCATTGAGGCTTGGAGCGCGGCGCTGGCGTGGATCGACGCCAAGTGTTAGGTGCTCGACGCGGGGGGGGGGAGGACCAGGGGGTTGTTGAGGACCAGCAGGGCTGGGAGCTCGCATCGCAGCTGCAGCGCGGCGGTGGGCGGCGCCACATCGACGAACTCTCTCTTGCTTGTATGACGTTGCACCATGATGTCTAAAACACAAGTCTGTTGCGATCTTTTCATCGCAAGTCGCATGCATCAATATGCAACACTCCTTTCTCTTGCGAGCTACCGTCGCACTTCGTATGCATCACTATGCACCTACATGTCCTTCTGATGCGACGTCGTATCATGCCATATGCATCGATATGCAACGTGCACTTCTGTTGTGATCTATCGCCTCGCTGCATTCAGATGCATCATGCAGCGTGCCCCTACCATAACGCGACGCATGCATCCTATGATGCGCATTGGCATCGTTATCGAGTCTGTAGCCATTTGGGCTGAAACCATGGCCGCGTCCGCCGCCAGGAAACGCAAGGCGGATGAGGCGCTGGTGGAGCTCCACAGGGGCTCATACCTGTCACAGCGTGCTCTGTCGGGTGTCCTAAAATATGTGCGAGACCATGGGTTGCCCGACAATATTTCACGGAGCTCACAATACAGGGCAAACGAAAACATCATTGCCAAAGAGTCGAACGCATATGGGAACGTCTTGCGTTGCATAGACACGCCTTTAGTCAGTGGTAGAACTTTCGAGAACTGGGTGTGCTGTCCTGGGCCATTTTTGTATTCCTGCTGCAAGGCTAGCGCTCCAGTCAGGGAGATGTTTCGCCGCTCACTTCAGGAGCACCCATGCAGCTTGGCGTCGCCGTGGCACATCATTTTATATTTCGATGGTATTTCACCGCGAGACCCCCTGGCGAAGGGGAAAGATTATCGGGGGGTTGATGCTGTTTACTGGTCGTTCGCTGAGTTCGACGAGTCCTTGGGTAACGAAGATGCGTGGTTCACGCTTAGCACTGCGCGGTGCGCAAAAATAAAAAGCATCCCAGGTGGCATCGGGCAGTGCATCAAGATGACCCTCAAAGAAGTTTTTTTTTTTTTTTTTTTTTTTTTTTTTTTTTTTTTTTTTTTTTTTTTTTTTTTTTTTTTTTTTTTTTTTTTTTTTTTTTTTCATAATTTTTTTTTTAAAAAAAAATACTGCTGGTGGTTTCAATTTTGAGACGAGCGGTGTTACATTAGACGTGTCAGAGAACGGCGACGCAACGTCGCACGCGACGATCGTCGCGAAGCTGTCGTGCGTCATAGGGGACGAAGAGGCATTGCGGGAACTACACATGAACAAAGGGCACGCTGGTTCCAAACCCTGTGCGTTATGTCGCAACGTCTTGAATAGAAAGTTTGATTATTTGACATATGATGTATCTGGTTTCTTTGTGACAGACGCGTGCTTGGATGCGTCAAAGATACGCAGAAACGATGACGCGACAATCATCGCGATCCTGGAACGACTTCGGCCCGATTGGGATAAATATCAGCGGGGGGAGTTTTCAGAGGGGCAGTACACGACCATCACACAGCACAAAGGATGGAACTTCCACCCCGAACACATAGCGCTGGACCCAGGTTTGCGATATCTCCCTGCGTCATTCATTTGCTTTGACTGGATGCATATTTATTTTGTGTCTGGTATATTCGACAGAGAAGTAAAAGCACTTTTAGGGCATGCGCAGTTCAAGTGTTTGTGTGATGCAATGGAGTTGCATGAGTATTTCATGAAGTGGACGTGGCCGAGTAAACACCACTCAGCCGCAACTGTATGGGAGACTGGTGAGCTCCAAGCAAGTGCCTCAGAAGAGATCTCTGCGTTGCCTGTTTTGTGCAGGTATATTCGGCAAGTAATTGCCATGCATCCTTCATCGGATCAAGTGGCCCCCCAGATCGCAAGTATGCTGGCATTGCAAGATGCCGTTGACATAATCATC
>CAUYUJ010019355.1:58126-103126 GCA_963575745.1 Prorocentrum cordatum | reverse complement strand
AGGAGGGGGATTGGGGATGATACGTTGGGTGGGAATGAGTCGTGGAGAGAGGGAGGGGCCCCGCCGGCGCTGCCGCAGAGGTCACCTACTCCGAGTTCCTCGACCAGGCCAGCCTGCGCCGCGCGTCCCCCCTCGTCGGCGCTCTCCTCTCCGGCCCCGCCCGCTGGGGCCAGAGGGCCAGAAGGTGCGGGCGTTGACGACGACGGCGGCGACGTTCGGCGACGACTATGATGTGGTCCTCTTCCGAGCGTGCGAGTGGCACCTCACCAGAGTGGCCTTCGGTGCGGGCCCACAGGGGCCCCCCCAGCACTGGCTGGCGCACGTGGATTTGGCGCCCTTCCCCCCTTCACCCCCGCCCCCCCTTTCAAGCCGCGCGCCAAAGGTTACTCTTGCCCTGGGTCACTTTTGGCCTGTAGCCGGTCCGAGGCTGGGAGGGGAGGAGAGACCTCCCCTTTCCGCTCACCCCTTTCTCCTCCTCCCCTTCTGCTCCTTCTCCCCCTCTCCCTTCCTCCGATGTGCACGATGTTGTGCAACCTCTGATGCGAGGCATGCAGAGGGCGGGGACGCGGGGTGATCGATCAGGTGGGTGTTGGGACCCTCGTTCGTACCGTGCGCCGCCTTCCCTCCTCATCATCGTTTTCTTTGGTCGGTCGTCATGTGGTGCCCCTGGATGGGATGGTCCTGTGCGGAATGCAGCGGCAAACGTTTCCCCCCTCTGTCCTTACCCCCCTTGTCCCCTGTCCCCGCCCCCCCCCCCCCTCTCTCCCTCCCGCCCCTCTCTCCCCCTCACGTCCCTGCCTCCTCCTGCTGCTCTGCTCCAGCTCCTGCTCATGCTCTTCCTCCTCCTCCTCCTCCGCCTCTTCCCAAAAAGGCTCCTCCGAGAGCAACTCGCGTCCCCACCTCTGTCTGACCTGGACCGCCCTCTCCCCTCCCTCAGTGGGCAGTGCACTTCCTCCTCCTCCTCCTCCTCCTCCTCCTCCTCCTCCTCCTCTCACCCGCGCGCGCGGGGGCGGGGGTGAGTGAGGATGCGAAGGAAGGAGCAAAGGAAGTGATGAAGATGAGGACGAGGACGGGGAAAGGGCGGATGAGGAGGATGAGGAGTATGAGCAGCAGGAGTGGTGGTGGTGATGATGATGCTGCTGCTGATGATGATATATGTGCTGATGCTGATGCTGATGCTGATGATGATGCTTGTGATGCTACTGATGATGCTGATGATGATGCTGATTATGGTGATGACGAGGAGGAGGAGGAGGAAGAGGAGGAGGGGGGAGATTTGGAGGGGGAGCCATGCTGGGGATGATGGTGATGAGGATGCTGAGGGTCCTGCCGATATTGATGGTGGTGATGGTGAGCAGGATAATGATGATGTTGATGCTGATGCTGCTGCTGCTGCTGATGATGACGATGCTGCTGATGATGCTGCTGATGATGCTGATGATGATGCTGATGATGCTTCTGATGCTGATGCTGCTGCTGATGATGATGACGCGGCTGATGATGATGATGATGATGATGATGATGATGATGATGATGATGCTGATGCTGATGCTGATGCTGATGCTGATGCTGATGCTGATGATGATGATGATGCTGCTGGTGATGATGATAGGGATGATGATGACGATGATGATGATGGTGGTGGTGGCGGTGGCGGTGATGATGATGCTGATGATGCTGATGGTGATGATGATGCTGATGATGATGCTGACGATGACGACGACGATGACGATGATGATGTCGATGGTGATGCTGCTGATGCTGCTGATGATGCTGCTGCTGATGATGATGATGATGTTGATTCTGATGATGATGATGATGATGATGATGATGATGATGATGATGATGATGATGATGATGATGATGATGGTGATGATGGGTTAATGAGTTTAGCAGTTTTGTACTGATGTGGAAGTGTGCAGTTGGGGTGGGATCGTGAATTTTCCCGAATGGAGCCTAGGCGCCTCTAGGAACGAGTCGGTGTCTGCTGGTGTTCTGTGGGGCCCTGGGCGCTTGTAGTCCCCCGGCCCCCGAAACAGGTGGGCTCTGTGGCCCAGTCTTTGGAGCCCCGAAGTCCTGGTCCGGGGGCTCCCGCGGGCGGTGCGCGCGCCTCGTGTGCGCCTCTCGTTCGCTCCGCAGCCGTGTGTGCTCCCAGACCTCTCAAGTTTCTCGCGGGAGCTGGGCGGAGGCCCACCCCGCTCCTCCTCCTCCTCCTCCTCCCCTCCTCCTCCTCCTCCTCCTCCTCCTCCTCCTCCTCCTCCTCCTCCCTCCTCCCATCTCCCTCCTCCTCCTCCTCCTTCCTCCCTCCTCCTCCTCCTCCTCCTCCTCCTCCTCCTCCTCCTCCTTTTGCCAAGAGGGCCCACGCCATGGAGCCCTGAGGGGACTTGCAGTGTCCACCCGTGGCTCAGAGGGGTGCGGTCGTCTGTCGTCCAGGAGCCGCAGACGACAGTTGACGGAGCGGACCTCGTCTGGGGGTCGCCGAGATGGTGGTGATCGCCGCGGGAGCTCGGCGCTACGGACCCGAGGCCCTGCGTGGAGCGGGGGCTGATGTGTCTGACGAGGACGTGTCCGAGCTGCTAGCCCGACTGCGTGCTAGCATCAACGCAGGGAGCGCCCCCAAGTCTAAGGCTGCCGAGGGCGAGAAGCTGGTCACCGCCCTGGAGCCCGTGGCGACGAGTCTGGCGATGGGGAGCCCCTGCTGCTGGCGACGGACATGCACCAGGTGCTGTGGTCCTTCGTGGAGGCGGGGGTGAAGGACACCCAGGCGGAGGCCAGAGTGAGACGCGTGGCGGGGGACGGGAGCGGCAGGCCGAAGCTGGCCAACAAGATCTGGGCCCACGCTATCGGCGAGGCTGTGAATGAGAACGCTTTCGACTGGATGATGCACTGCGGACTGGGGCTGCTGGCAGCCCGTGCGGCGAGGGCGGCGCGGAGGTCGAGGACCCAGGGACTGCGACCGCCACCAAGGCCCCCGCCGCGGGGCCGAGTCCGATTGGGAGGTGGCCTCCCCCCCCGCGGCGCTGCCCGCCCTTCTGTGGAGCCCAGCTCCGGAGGCCGCAGGTCCGTGGACGGGTGCCAAGAAGCCTGGAGCGCAGGACCTCGCGGCGCTGCGGGCGTTCGGGTCAGGCCAGACGGTGCAGGGCCCCTTCAGCCAGACGGCAGCGGCACAGATGGCCCCGCCAGAGGTGGGATGGGTGGCCGCCCCTGGTCCCGTCGGGGGGGGGGGCGGGGCCAGTGGCCTACGCGCGCCCTTCGCGCCGGGGGACGCCGTGAAGCTGGGGATGGAGGCCAACGTTTTGCGAGCCACGCTGACGGAGCTACAGTCGCGGTCGACCACCGACGTGTGCTGGACCTGGCACTTCTGGGAGAGGATCCACGCGGTGGACTGCTCTCAGGGCTTGCACCCCGACCTCCGACGCCAGCTGCAGTGCCATGGCTACGTGGGGGCTGGCACCAAGAGCCCGCCGGGGCCCTCGCTGCCACGGGAGTTGGAGAGTCTGCTGGCTTGTCCGGCGTCCAGCCACGGCAGCGGGCTTGCTGGGGGGCCGCAGTGGTCGTGGGCGCCGCCCATCGCCGCCCGGCAGGAGGATTCGAGGTGGAACCTGAGCTTGCTCCCCGACCCGAAGCGCGCGGCTCCCGAGATCTACCGAGCCATGCGCGGGGCGCGGGCGGCCGGTGCCCGCGGCTGGCTGTCGCAGGAGGTGCGCGGGCAGAGGCGCGCCGCAGTGTGGACCGACCTGTGGACAGCTGCTCGACTGTGGGCTGCCTGCTGGGGGAGTGCCGCTCACAGACCGAGGTGCTCACGCGCTTGGCGTCGGACGACGCGCTGGAGATGCGTCTGCGGCGGCTGGCCAGCTAGGTCGGTGATGCGGGCGAAGGACAAGGTGGGCGCGGCGGCCATGTTGGCCGTGCGACCGCCGGGTTCGTCGGCGGACCTGGCGCCGACGTGGCTCGTGACAGAGGCCACGGCGCGCGGCGAGGCCGAGCGCCAGCGGGGCGAGCGCGTGGCCGCCTCGGGCAAGCGGGATGGTCGTGGAGCTGGTCGAGGCGGAGGCTTCAGCGGGAGCGTCGACCAGGCAGCTGGCGGCAGAGGCAGAGGGGGCGACGGCGGGGGGCGGGGCCGCGGCCGAGGGGGCAGGCCCTCAGGCCGCGGCAAGCCCCAGGCTTGACGGGGGCTGGCGGGCCGAGGGATTTGCGGCCCACCCACGGCCCGATGTGGTGCCCCGCCGCGGCGGTGGCAGCCAGCGAGGCCAGCGACTGGGCAGCCTGGCTCGCGCGCGCGGGCCCTGCAGTAGACGGGGGCCAGTGCGTGGATCTTCTTCCCCGTACCTCTGCCAGACCGACCTCTTCAGCGTCGGCCCTCGTCGGGCAGACTGCGCGCGAGGGTGGCCCGGCGCCTGCGCGCGCGGCGTCGGGCCTGCGGGCTCATCGAGCTCATGAACGAGATGGGCTATGGTTCCTTGGAGGCGAGACCACAGGGCCGACGAGAGACGGATGGCGCGCAGAAGATGTTGGCCTGAAACTCGCGCAGCAGCGCGCGTTGCACGACGCGGCGGGGTGCGAGCCTGACTGCTGGGGGCTTGCTCCGACAGGCTGTCAACTGGCGGTACTCGACTCAAGACGAGGGGCGCAGGGCGCCTGCGCAGGAGTGCGAAGGGGAATCACCAAGCACGTTGCTCTTGACGCGCTTGCCATCGCCGAGCCTCAGGACGACCGCGTGGTTGACCTGCTGGAGGCGCTGCCAAAGGGCGACCGGGCCTTCTGCAGTGAGGAGAAGAACGTGCTGGACTACAGCGGGAAGCCAGCCGCGATCTTCGAGGAGCTGGAGGCGCGCTTCGGGTTCGTGGGCAGGTCGACCGACGCCTGCTCGTGGTGCTTGCTGCGCGACGACCTCCCGAAGGACATGGGGGGGGGCCTTCGAGGCGACCGAGGGCGCGCAGGCCTGCTGCGGCTTCATCGTCGCGCCGAAGAAGGACATCGCGAAGAAGCGTGGGATCCCCATGATGTGCGCGAGTACTGCGTCTGCGCGGCGGGGCGGCGTTGGCCTCGATGTGCGTGGCGGCCCTTGACGAGGACAATGCCATCGCGCGGCTGCGGGTCCCAGCTTGGGTGGCGAGGTGGCAGGCGTCTCCGCCCATCCGAGCGCGCTGGGTCTGGGAGAAGCTGAGCAGACGCCTCCAGGGTCAGCTTGGGCCCGCAGGCTGGGTGGCTCCTTGCTACGGCCACCTGGCCATGGGCGGCTCGCGCTCGGTGATCTGCTCGTGTCGGTCACCGTCGCGGTGATCGGCAGGGCGCTGCTGGGCGCGGGGTCGCGGCTCGCGGCGCTCGGGAAGGGCTCGGCTGGAGAGGCTACCTCGCCGCCCGAGGGCGGGGGGCCGCGTGGGGCCCGCCCGAAGGGCCCGAGGAAGCGGAGCTGGCGCACCGCTGTGACGACGATTGGGCGACCCAGCAGACGAAGTGCAGGGCCGCCCCCCCGCGGGGGCGCGGCGTCGGAGTGGGGGAGTGGATCGCGACGGTGAAGGAGGCGAAGAGAGAGGTGGAGCGCGCGCTGGTGGCGATGCGCCTGTTTGCGGGGCGCCGGCGGGAGAACGACGTGGAGGCAGTGGTGGGGGGGGGCCAAGGAGCGGGGCTTGCGGGTCGTCTTTCGCTCGGCGGACGTGGCGGGCGACCCCCGCTGGGACCTGGCCAGCGCGGTCACCTTCTCGTCGCTGATGGAGCTGTGCGGGGGGGGATGGGCCGACGCGGTGCTCGGCGGCCCCCCCTGCTCCGCCTGGTCGCGGGGCCGCTGCGGCCGACGACGACAGGGGCCACCTCTGGCGCGCTCCGGGCACTGCCCGCGGGGCCCGTCGGGCCTGCGGGCGTAGGGGGCGGCCAGAGTGGCCGAGAGCAACGCCCTGGCGCTGAACCTGTTGGCGCTTTGTGAGGCGTGCGGCCGATGCGGCGGCGCCCTCCTCGCGGGGCGCCCCGGCGCGCGCCCTGCCCATCGATGTGGGGCGCGACGGAGGCGCGGGAGCTTGAGCGGCGACGCGGGGCTACCAGGGCACGCCTGGACCAGTGCATGCTTGGCGGACGGGCGAGGAAGCTCGCGTGCCTCAGCGGAGCGGCGCTCGGACTCGACCAGCTGAACGGAATGCGCTGCGACGGAGCTCATGCCCGCGAGTCTTCCGAGGGCAAGCTGGAGGACGGTGGCTTCCGCGCTGGCCCTCTGGCCCAGTGCCCGACGGAGATGTGCGAGAAGCTCCGCGACCTGGTGCCGGCGTCTCTGGGCCACTTCAGCGACAGCGGCACGGGGGGCGCGGGGTGTCAAAGGCCGCCCGAGGCGGACAGGGCTGTGGCGGCGTGGGGCGGGCGCAGTGCCCCAAGGCCGGCGGTGGCGATCAGGAACGAGGGCGCGGTCAGAGGCCGCGGTCTGGATCTGCGCGACCCGCAGGTGGCCTTCACCTGCGCGTCGGCGCCGGGGTGGTGATGGCAGGGGGGCCGATGAGGGGCGGCATGGCCACGGCCGCCGTGCGCGTGCTGGCGAGCGCGCCCGCCGAGGCAGGGCTCGTGGTGGCGGATCGCGCCGAGGCCGCGGACGTGCAGAAAGTGCTGGGTTACTCCCCGCAGAGGGCCCCCGCCCAGCTTCGGCCCCCGCCCGCTCGGGCACGAGGGCTGGTGGCGCAGCTGGAGGCGATGGCGGGGAAGCACGCGTTCGCGGAGGACCTCAGGTCGCTGCTTGGCGCGTGGATCTGGGGGCCCTCCTGAGGAGAGAAGTTCCGTGCATCCCCGGCGCTGTGTTCAGGCTACTGGGGCGCTACCCGCAGCAGAGGGTGGGGCCCTGGATGTCGGCGCGCAGGGAGCTGAGGGCCATGGCGAAGGTTGCGCCCCTGACGCGCGCCGACCTGGGGGCCGAGCCCGCCTTGGTGTACTTCTCAGCGGGCGCCGTGGGCGCCGGCGACCCGGGCCGCGGCGGCTGGGGGGCACTGGCGGCCGACATGTGCGAGGACGTCGCCAGGGGCTTCATCGGCGCGGGGGGGGGGGCCAGGGGTGCGTGGTGGCACGTTTGGACGGCGAGTTTTCGGGGGTGCGGCGGCCAGAGCAGGTGATCCGCAGGACGAAGCCCTTCAGTCTCTTGCCAGACCAGGTCTTCAAGCCCGATAACGAGTGGACGGTGGTTGGGCAAGGGCGTTGGCTAGCCGCCGACCGCGTCGCCCTGGGCGCGCGCCGCTACGTGGTGAAGATCAGCAGGGTGGCGGTGGCCGCGCCGGTGCTGCATCGCACAATGCTGCCCGTGCTGGACGACAACCAGGGAGTGTCGGGAGCGGTGAACAAAGGCAGGCCACCAGCTCATCATATCAATCCTCTGCTGCGACATAAGCGTGCGGCAGCGCTGGCATTTCGCGCCAGAGTTTTGATTCCATGGGGGGCGGGGGCCACCAGGCAGCCTGCTGACCAGATTTCGAGGTGCCTGAACATCATTGAGCTACGCGACCTGGTCCATGTCGGGGCCGCGCAGGCATGATAATGCGTCTGGAGAAGATCCAACCGCGCACCCTGATCACCTACAGGGCGGCGGCGATGAAGTTTGCGAACTACTTGGACAGACGCGGTTTTGTTCCCGACGGGCCCGAGCAGTGGGATGACCTGCTGGTCGACTGCAAGAACGACGAGAAGCTCACCAAGTGTAACTTCGAGTGCGCAGTGGCCGCAGTGGAGTTCGTCCTGCCACGTTTGAGGAGGAAGCTGGCCTGGTCCCATTCAATTATCGATGCGTGGAGGGTCGCGGCAGAGGTTACGCATGCGCCGCCCATGGGGCGGGCGCCGGCGAACCTGTTGGCGATGCACTTTGCCTGCCGTGGTGTGCCGCGCCTGGGAGTGGGGCTGCTGCTCTAGGTGGGCCGAGGATTGCGCCCGTTGGAGATGCTTCAGCTCAGAGCAAAAGATGTATCACTGCCATCATCGAGAGGGGCCAGACCAACAGCCGAACTGGGTCATGAACTTGGGGGCAGAGGCTGGGGCTAAAACTAAAATCATACAGTGCGCTATGCTACTTGAACGAGACGGAATCCTTGATGACCTTGCACAGGGTCATGCGGGGGGCACCTCCAGAGGCTCTCTTCTTCCCGTGCTCGCTCGTCGGCTATGGGCGCGGGCTCGGGCAAGTTGAGGGGGGCTTACGCCTGGACATCCACTGGGCGCCGCGCTCGGCGCGCGCAGGTTTCGCCGGCGATTCCGCGGCGCGTGGCGTCCCGTTCCAGGAGATCAAGGGGCAGGGGTGCTGGCTCACGGAGTCCAGTCTCAGAGTCTTCGTGGGCGTTGTCGCCGCCTCGCGAGTTCTGGGCCAGGTGGAGCAGCAGCGAATTCCGCACCTGGTCAGAAAGGCGGGGCAGCAGCTGGCCCTCTACTTTCCAGGGGCATCTTCGGCGAGACCGAGGGCGGCCAGCATGCCGCCGGCAAGCTGCAGAATGGCGGCGCACGGCGCGTTCCTCCAGCCGCAGGACGACCAGCCCCCTCTACCGCTGGCACGTGGTCGACGAGTGGCATCGCCAGCAGCGCCGCAGAGGCCGCCCCAGTCGATCGGCCTGGGGGCAGCGGTGGGCGACCTCTTCGACCCGCAATCGCCGCGGCTGGTGGCAGCGGCAGCGGCGGCGGTGGCGGGGCCCCCGCCACCCCGGGCGGCTGGGAACGCGGCC
Organism: Prorocentrum cordatum; assembly: GCA_963575745.1. Classification (NCBI taxonomy): domain Eukaryota; class Dinophyceae; order Prorocentrales; family Prorocentraceae; genus Prorocentrum; species Prorocentrum cordatum. Next base: position 94,454 of record CAUYUJ010019355.1, on the reverse strand, counting down.
GCGGGCGCGGGCTTGCCAGGGCCGGCCCCGCTGGCTGCCGTGGCTCAGCAGCCGCCGCAGGCGGCCAGAGCGAGGGCAGCGGGCGGGAGCGGCTGGGCGCTGCTGCGCGTAGGGGTGGCCGCGGCCTGCTGGGCCTGTAGGCCCCCCGGCCGAGGGTCGCGTGGGCGGCGGTCGCGGCCATGTTCCTGGCGGGGCTCTGCCTGGCGACGCCGAGCGGACACCTTGGCGCCGCCCTGGGCGCGGCGGCGAAGATGTCGGTCTCCGCGGGCCACGTCGTGGATGGAGGGCTGGCGGCGGTGGTGACCGCGGCCCGCGGCGTGTCGGACATCGCGCTTCAGTCCTCGAAGAAGTCTGCGAGCCTGCTCGACGAGGCTTGGCGAGGAATCGACCTGGTCAACCCTGCAGTGCATCGTCGCCATGCGGAGCGCATGGCGGACGATCCCGACGTGCTGCTCGGGTGGACCCGGACGGACGTCTTCGACGTGGCCACGTCGCCCCCTGGGGTGGGCGCAGCCGACCGCGCCCTGGAGGGCGCGTCGGTTTCGATCCCGCGCGCGCGCGGGAGTCCTGGCAGGAGCTGCGCCGGGCAGGGCAATGTCGAGAGCTCTATGTGACGTGCGACCTGCTCGCATCAGGGTTCTTCGGCCTCCGCGCGGTTGGCCGCCAGGTGTCCTTCAAGGCCAGATGGGCAAACCCAGTCTGGGGCGCCCTCGACCTCGACGTGCGGGCAGAGGGGGAGGGGGGCCAGTCTACAGCAGTGGCGCGACACGTTGAGCCGCCCCCCCCTGCCGGCGATCAAGTACGTTTCCATGTCAGACAAGGAGCTGGCGGCAGCAAGGCTCCCAGGGGCCTGGGTGGACCTTGGGCGCCGATGTGTGCGCGTGCTATATCTCAGAACTAAGAGCGTTTGCATGTAGTCGTGTGTGACCCGTGACGTGTCATTTGAGCTTTTGGTGGGCGCGCAGCGAGGGTTGGCTTGGGGGTCTGCTCCGGCTAGCAAGAGTGCCAGACATCTTCTCTGTTGGGTCTTGCGCGGCTTTCAGTTTATAAGAACATGGTGCAGAGTCAACTTGCATTTCCCTCAGAAGGCTCGCGAGCGGGGGCGGGTAGAGCTTCGGCGGCTGCAAGCCGAGAGCATGCACGTAATATCTTGAGACAGCCAGGTATATCTTGTAGCACTTCTCGCCTCCGGATCTGTGAGAGTCCTGGGTCGGCTGCAACATGACACCACCATCATTGGTTAATGAGTTTAAGAATGAGTGTTGCTGTGGAAGTGCACAGTTGGGGTGGGATCGTGACTTTTCCCGAATGGAGCCTCGGAGCTTCTGGGAACGAGTCGGTATCTGCTTGTGTTTTGTGGGGCCCTGGGCGCTTGTGCTCCCCCGGCCCCCGAAACGGGTGGGCTTTGTGGCCTGGTTTTTGGAGCTCCGAAGGCCTGCCTGGTCCGGGGGCTCCCGCGCGCTGTGCGCGTGCCTCGTGCGTGCCTCTCGTTCGCTCCGCAACCGTTTGTGCTCCGAAACCTTTCAAGTTTCTCGCAACACCCCCGCCGTCCCCCGCCAAGGTCAAGAGCCTCGGCGGCTGCAAACCGACAGCATGCACATAATATCCTGAGAGAGCCAGCTATATCTTGTAGCACTTCTTTCTGGACGCCAGAGATGGGCACGGAAAGAATGGGCACAATGCCCAAGAGCAGGTCTTGTTCATTTTGAACAGGACTCACTATCCGCGCCGCCGCGGCCTGTGTCCATTCGAGACAAAAGGCCGCCTGCCCAACAGCGGCCGCTGTTGGTTTGGGACAACATTTGCTGTGGGCATTGTACCCATTCTTTCGGTACCCACTTCGGGTGTCCAAATTCTCGCCTCCTGATGTGTTGAAATCTTGGGTTGGCTGCAACATGACACCATGATGAAGCTGATGATGGTGATGATGCTGATGATGGTGGTGGTGGTGGTGGTGGTGATGATGATGATGATGATTCTGATTATGATGCTGATGGTGATGAAGATGGTGAAGCGGAGTAAGATGCGGGAGAAGGAGGGAGGAAGGGGTGGCTGGGAGGAGGATGGGGGCTGTTAGAGGCCTTTTTGGCGCCATCTTGGGCCGTCATTGGGATCGCTTGGGCCGTTTTAGGGCTCAGGAGGCCTCGTGGGCCGTCTTGGGGCCCTCTTGTGTCCCTCTTGGCCCGTTTCGGGGCGTTCTTGGGCTGTCTCGGGGTCATCGTATCAACGGGAGAGGCAAAGCGCATTCAAACATTTTAGGCTTCGAGCGGTTCTGGCTGCTTCTTTCTGCTTCCTGCTTCCTTCTCTACTCTCCATTCGTTCCTCGTTCTAACTTTTGATTTTCCTCTTCCCTGTTTTCGTTTGTGATTTCTTCTGTGGCGGTTCAGTTTTCCCTCCTCAAATCTCGCTCTCAGTTTTTCTCGTCTTCGTCTTCTCTCTCTCTCTCTTTTCCCTTTAGAGCTCCCCGTGTGTGTGTGCCTTCGCTGTGAGCCTGAGTTTCCAGGAGCTTCTCGATATATTTTGCGTACGACCCGCGCGGCGTAGCAGCGACCTCCAACATTCGGCCGTTCTTGTCCGACCAGGAGGAGGCGGAGGGAGCATGAGGAGGAGGATAAGGGATGATGCTGATGCTGCTGATGACGATGGTGTTGTTGATGATGCTGATGCTGATGATGATGATGATGATGATGATGCTGTTGATGATGACGATGATGATGCTGATGATACTGATGACGATGAGGCTGCTGCTGATGATGATGAGGCTGATGATGATCCAGACGATGGTATTGGTGTTGGTGGTGGTGATGCTGATGCTGATGCTGTTGCTGATGATGCTGTTGCTGATGATGCTGCTGCTGATGATGATGACGAGGAGGAGGAGGAGGAGGAGGAGCAGGAGGAGGAGGAGGAAGGAAAAGGTTGAGGAAGGGAGGAAGGAGGAGGAGGAGGAGGAGGAGGAGAGGAGGAGGAGGAGGATGAGGAACAGGAGAGGAGGAGCAGACGAAGGGGGAGGATGACGAGGAGGAGTGGGGAGGAGGAGAGAGGAGGGAGGAGGAGGAGAGGAGGAGGAGGAGGAGGAGGAGGAGGAGGAGGAGGAGGAGGAGGAGAGGAGGAGGAGGAGGATGAGGAGGAGGAGGAGGAGGAGGGAAAAGGAGGAGAGGAGGAGGAGGAGGAGGAGGAGGAGGAGGAGAGGAGGAGGAGGAGGAGGAGGAGGAGGAGGAGAGGAGGAAGGGAGGAGGAGGAGGAGGAGGAGGAGAGGAGGGAGGAGGAGGAGGAGGAGGAGGCAGGAGGAGGAGGAACAGGAACATGAGGAGGATGAGGAGGATGAGGATGAGGAGGAGGAGGAGGAGGAGGAGCAGGACGAGGGAGGAGGAGGAGTAAGGTTTTGTTTTGAGGTTCGGGCGGTCCTGGGGGGTTCTGCGGGGTCGGGGAGGTCCCCTTCTGTGCTGCACATTCCTCCTCCCTCGAGTGTGCCCTCTGCGGCCTCCACGGGGCTGGTCATGACGATTCGGGTTTCTACCGTCGCAGGGGTCGGCCTCCTGTGAGGCAGGAGCCGCGTGCAGATGTCCCCCCCCCCCCCCCCTTCTACCTCTCCTCCTCCTCCTCCGCCTCCGCTCGTTTGTATAGTTTCATGGCGCTGCGGTGGAGGCAGATCCTCTTAGCCTCGACAGCCGTTGTAAAAGGTGGACGTTCCCACAGCCTTCGTGACTCTAGCTTCTTCCATTCGCACCGCAAGCGACAGGGGGTCGTTCCACCTAGGAGGCACGGGCGAGAACGGTCCAACTGTAGGATTGCTTACCGGCTCCGTTGGTTCGTTACCGGTGGTGGTATTACTCCTCACGTTGTCGTAATTGTGCTCGTGGTGGTGGGGGGAGAAAACGCAAGCGACAGGGACCATCTTTTGACTATTCGTTCTGCCCTGGTCGGTAGCAGGCATGCGAACGGTCGAGCACTTGCGACACCCTGCCGACAGGGGTGCTATACGGCTCAGTGGGACCGCTTGTACCTCCACGGAGAAGGCGCAAGTTTCCTCTGTCTGGCGCTCCGACCACCCATCCAATGCTCCCCTCCTGCCACACCTTGTCGCTGGGCTTATCATGTGGCTGCGGCTGCTCCTAATCAGTGCTTCCGCGACCGTTGATCCTCTCCTATTGCTTGCGACGGGCCCTTGGCCAGGTCAACGCGGGCAACGTTGAGATGGTTCGCATTCAGAACGACCTCCTGAGTGCGCAGTACACCTCGAAGGATGGAACTTGCCGCTTGCTGCCCGAGCGGGTGTGTAGATTCGCAGCCGTGGTTGTCTCTGCGATGCTGTGCAATATCGCTCTGAGTTTTGATGACGGGCCTCGCAAAAAGTACACCCGCAAACTTGGGTCACTCGCGGATGCGCGAAGATAATAGCGCTTCGCGCGTCGCGGTCTCGACCAGAGCGGTTGCCTTTATCCAAGAGGGTGGTGCGAGGGCGCGATGGCGCGACGGTAGTCGCGCATCGCGCATCGCGCATCGCGGTGCGTGGTGCGCGAAGGTAGGTGACTTGGTCAACCCGTGTATGCCCGAAGCTGACCTCTTTGAGGGCTTTTTTTGAAAAGGCCCTTACGGCCAAGGGTCCTTTCAGAACCCGCTCTGGCGAGGTGGCTTCCTTCAAGACGAGCCAGTCCAGTCGATCGTCGTTTCGAACAAGGCTCTTGAGAAGGAGGAGGAGGAGGAGGAGGAGGAGGAGGAGGAGGAGGAGGATGGGGAATGGGAGGCGGATGGGGGAGGAGGAGGAGGAGGAGGAGGAGGAGGAGGAGGAGGAGGATGAGGAGGAGGAGGAGGAGGAGGAGGAGGTCTGGGACCAGCGGGGCTCTGGGCCCGCCGACGCCTGGGGGTGCGGCCGTGGGCCTGGCGCGAAGCCGAGCTTCGGGGGGACGCGCGCGCGCACACGGAATCTCGCCGTTTTTGGCAGACGTCGAGGTGGCATTTCGAATTGGTGGTGATGATGATGATGATGATGATGATGATGATGATGATGATGATGATGATGATGATGATGATGATGATGATGTAGGTGATGTTGATGATGGGCTAATGGTGGTGGTGGTGGCAATGATGACGATGACGATGACGATGGCGACGACGAGGAGGAGGATGACGATGCTGACGATGATGATGGTGATGATGGTGATGCTGATGCTGATGCTGATGCTGATGATGATGCTGATGGTGATGATGATGCTGATGCTGATGCTGATGATGATGATGCTGATGATGATGATGATGCTGATGATGATGATGATGATCATGATGATGATAGTGGCGATGATGCTAATGATGATGACGATGATGCTGATGATGATGCTGCTGATGATGATGATGCTGCTGATGCTGATGATGATGACGACGATGGTGATGGTGATGCTGATGCTGATGATGATGCTGCTGCTGATGATGCTGATGATGATGAGGATGCTGATGCTACTGATGATGATGCCGACGATGCTGGTGATACTGATGATACAGATGGTGATACTGATGACTATGATGATGATGATGATTATGATGATGATGATGATGATGATGATGATGATGATGATGGTGATTGTGATGATGCCGATGATGATGATGATGATGAAGACGATGATGATGATGCTGATTCTGATAATGATGATGCTGATGATGATGCTGATCATGGTGATGACGATTATGCTGTTGCTGCTGCTGATGATTCTAATGATGATGCTTCCAGTGCTGATGATGATTATGATGATACTGATGCTGATGCTGATGATGATGCTGATGATGGTGATGTTGATGCTGATGCTGATGCTGCTGGTGATGATGATGATGATGATGATGATGATGATGATGATGCTGACGAATCTGATGATGATGATGATGATGATGATGATGATGATGATGATGAGGATTATTGGCTGCGTATGATTGGAGTCCAGGAGATGAAGAGCCAACTAGTTGTTGGGCTCTGACGGGCAGCCGCGACCGCGCAGCGCAGCCGCAACTTGTTGCCCAGTGGTGACGGCCATAGGTGACGGGAGATCGATTCCAGCCAGGCAGTATGGGTTTGAGGCCCAACGACTACAGAGATGATGACCCGCCGAGAGTCATCAATCAGAAAAGGGGGGACTTGATGAAGCACGCCTCAGTGAAGCACGCCTCCTATGGCACGTCTCCGTGAACCATCCCTCCGGTAAACTCTCCATGATGAAGCACGCCATGATGAAGCGCGCCTGATGAAGCACCCCCGTGATGGAGCACTCCCCGATGAAGCACTCCCCGATAAAGAACTCCACGATGAAGCCGTCCACGACGGCGAATCGCTCCACGATGTAGCGCTCCACGATGAAGCACTCCACGAAGCACTTGTTAATGAAGCACTCCACGATGACGCAGTCCACGCCGAAGAACTCCTTGGTGAAGCACTCCCCTGGAAGTGCTTCTTTGTGAAGCACTCCTTGGTAAAGCATTCCTTGGTGAGCCACTCCTTGGCGAAGCACTCCAGGAAGCGCGCCTCCAAGAAGCACGCTGCTGGGAATCACGCCTCCTTGAGGAACGCTACAACCAAAAATGCTTCCGTGAAGCATATCTCCGATGAAACACGCCGCAAGGAAGCACTCCCGAAGAAGCCTTCCACGATGTACCGCTACACAATGGAGCGGGCCACGACGAGGAAGCCCTCGATGAAGCTCTCCCCAGTGACGCCCGCCACGATGAAGCATGCACGCACTTGTTGAAGCTCGCCGCTAGGAGGCACGCCTCCGTGAAGCATGCCTCCGTGAAGAACGCTGCGATGGAGCACGCCACGCTGGAGCACGCCCCGACGACGTACCCACCAGCGAGTCACCCCCCACGAAGCACTCCACGGTGACGCACGCCGCGATGAGGCACGCCACCATGAATCATTTTACGATGAAGCACTCAGCGAAGCACTTCCCGATGAAGCGTTTCTTGATATAATGTCCCATGATGGTGCGCACCCTGAAGAAACAAAGCAGTATCACACATAGTGCTGGTGCCAAATTGGGAGTTCGAGACTGCGCACCAGGAGATCATGAGATAGATCGCACGACGCTGCTGGCACAGTGGCGCTGGATGAACAGGCCGAGCCCATTGATTCCCTGGCGCCAACGCCGCCAGCGTACGAGGGACACCTGGAGTCCAGCCAGCTGGTGTGGTTCTTCACACAATATCGTGACGCGCAATGAGTGCGCACCTGTGTGCACCTCGTGGGAGGACGAGACGAGAACAGACAAATACAGTAGCGGGAACAAGACTCCCGCCGTTGCAGCGACGCGGTGCTGAATGTGTTTAACGATGATTACCAGATGCGTAGGATACGAGTACAGGAGATGAAAAGCCAACATGTTGTTTGGTTTTGACGGGGAGCTGAGACCGCGCGGTGCAGCGACAAGGATTGCCCGATGGTCCGACACACCCTGCTGTGTCTGCACCCCGCCGCGTTTGTGTGAGTGCCACCGGTGACTAAGAGCGACTCCAGCCAGGCAGCATGGGCCCGAGGACGGACGAGGCAACGCGACTACAGAGATGATGATGATGATGATGATGATGATGATGATGATGATGATGATGATGATGATGATGATGATGATGGTGATGCTGATGATGATGATGATGATGATGATCATGATGGTGATAGTAATGGTGATGATGATGGTGATGATGATGACGATGATGGTGGTGATGATAGTGATGATGCTTATCATGATAGTGGTGGTTGTGCTGGTGATGATGGTGATGACGATGACGATCACGAAGACGATGCCGATGACGATGACGCTGGCGGTGGTGACGAGGATGATGGTGATGAGATGACAGCGATGATGATGTGGTTGACGTTGACGGTGATGGGTGGTGATGACGGTGCCACTGTTGATGCCGTGAATGATGATTAGGACGGTGATGTTGGTGATGACGAGGATGATGATCAACAATTTGTTGGTGATGATGAATTTGGGAATGGTGACGATTAGGCGTGGCGTGGCGATGATAATGATCAAGGTGCTGATGCTGATGATGATGGTGATGATGATTGAGATGATGATGATGATGATGATGATGCTGATGATGATGATGATGATGATGATGATGATGATGATGGCGACGCTGCTGCTGCAGATGCGGATCGGCAGTGCTGATGATGGTGGTGAGGATGATTGCGGTGCTCAGGATGTCGCCGCCGCCGATGATGATGATGATGATGATGGTGATTGTGATGATGATAGCGATGGTAATCATTATGATGGTGATGATCGTGATGATGCTGAGGTTGACGGTGACGATGGTGATGACGGCGGTATTGGTGATGATTTTGCTACTGCTGATGATGACGGTGACGGTGACGACGATGATGATGATGATGCTGATGATGATGATGATGATGATGATGATGATGATGATGATGATGTAGGTGATGGTGATGATGAGGATGGTGATGATGATGAATTTGGTAATGGTGATGATTTGTGGTGGTGGTGGCGATGATGTTGATGATGAAGGTGTTGATGTTGATGATGGTAATGATGATGACGATGATAGATATGATGATGCTGACGGCGATGCTGCTCTTGATGTGGATCGGCAATGACGATGGTTATGATGGTGATGATGGTCATGATGGTGATGCTGATGGTGGTGACGATGATGATGGAGCCGCCCCCCCCGATCATGATGATGCTGATTCTGATGATGATGGTGATGGGGGGGGGATGAAAATGATGATGGCAATGGTGGTGATTGTCATGGTGATGGTGGTTGTGATGGTGATGATGATGGTGATGCTGATTCTGAGGATGATGGTGATGATGATGGTAATGGTAGTGGTGATGTTGACAAGTCAGGTGACGCTGATGATGATGCTGATGCTGGATCTGAGGATGAGTCATAATAATAGCAATACTATTAGTAATGTTAATGGGTATATTAATCATATTATTCCCTACCTAGGCTCTGCCTAGAAGGTTTCTTACTCTCTTGGTTTAAAGGGCCGGGCAGTGGGAACCTGCCCGGGCGGTTCCCCCAGTATCCGCCCAGCGGTTCCCCCAGTTACGCCCCCTTGGCTTAGCGTTGCTTATCTCATGTTAGCTTAGCTTATTTCATCTTAGCTTAGCTAAGCTTTTTCTTAGCTCAGGTTTATCTTAGCTTGGCTTACCTTCATCTTAGCTTCTTTGCTGAGCTTTAGCATAGCAGAGCACAGCATAGCATATCATAACGTAGCATAGCATAGCGCAGCATAGTAACCCGAGTAAGCGATTAAGGACCCCCCCCCCCCCCTCCGGTGAAAGGATAACGCACCCGGCACCCGGAAGCGTTATCCTGGCACCAGGAGGGGGTACACCAGATCGCACGGGTCGATCGTATTCGCATTCTTATTCTCATTACAATTCTAATTGGGATGCCACCCGAGGCGGGGCGCTGGAATTATTTATTTTCCTTCCATTTGCGCGGTGCTAATAATATCGCTCGGCGAAAACCCCCCCAAATAATTATTTAATTACGGCGCGGTGCTAATGATAACGCCGGGGGGTTCCTTAATTGCTTCTCCGAGTTATATCATAGCATAGCCCAGCAAAGCATAGCACAGCGCAGCATAGCATAGCATAGCATAGCATAGCGCAGCACAGCACAGCACAGCATAGCACAGCGCAGTATAGCATAGCGTAGCATAGCATAGCATTGCATAGTATATCATAACATAGCATAGCTTAGCATAGCATATCATATCATAGCACAGCACATCATAGCATAGCATATCATAGCGCAGCATATCATGGTATAGCATAGCATAGCATATCATAGCAACTACTGCTGCTTTCCTAGGGGCTCCAACTTCTAGGTAGGGTCGCACTGGGGCACTTATGTTGAATAGTGCGATGCTGATGGTGATAATGGCCATGACGATGAGGAACATGATGATGATGCGGACGATGCTGCTGATGGTGATGATGATGTTGGCGATGATGACGGTGCTGATGGTGATGATGCTGCTGCTGATGGTACTGCTAATTATGTTGATGATGATGACGGGGGATGACGATGAGGAGGAGGAGGAGGAGGAGGAAGAGGAGGAGGAGGAGGAGGAGAGGGAGGAGGAAGGAGGAGGAGGAGGAGGAGGAGGAGGAGGAGGAGGAGGAGGAGGAGGAGGAGGAGGAGGAGGAGGAGGAGGAGGAGGAGGAGGAGGAGGAGGAGGAGGAGGAGGAGGAGGAGGAGGAAGGAGGAGGAGGAGGAGGAGGAGGAGGAGTAGGAGGCGGATGAGGGGGAGGAGGAGGAGGAGAGGAGGAGGAGGAGGTGGAGGAGGAGGAGGAGGAGGAGGAGGAGGAGGAGGAGGAGGGGGAGGAGGAGGAAACAAGAGGAGGATGAGGAGGAGGAGGCGGATGAGGAGCAGGAGGAGGAGGAGGAGGGGGAGGAGAACAGGATGAGCAGGAGACAGAGAAGGATGAGGAGGAGGAAGAGGAGGAGGAGGATGAGGAGGAGGAGGAGAGGAGGAGGAGGAGGAGGAGGAGGAGAGGGAGGAGGAGGGGGAGGAGGAGGAGGAGGAGGAGGAGAGGAGGAGGCGGAGGAGGAGGAGGCGGAGGGGGGAGCGGAGGCGGAGGAGGGGAGGAGGAGGAGGAGGGAGGAGGAGGAGGAGGAGGAGGAGGAGGAGGCGGAGGCGGAGGAGGAGGAGGAGGGTGGAGGAGGAGAGGAGGGCGGAGGAGGAGGAGGAGGAGGAGGCGGAGGCGGAGGCGGAGGTGGAGGCGGAGGCGGAGGCGGAGGCGGAGGCGGAGGAGGAGGAGGAGGCGGAGGAGGAGAAGGATGAGGATGCAGAGGATGGGGGAGGAGGAGGAGGAGGAGGAGGAGGAGGAGAAGCAGGAGGAGGAGGAGGAGGAGGCTGAGGCGGAGGAGGATGCTGAGGAAGAGGAGGATGATGATGAGGAGGCGGAGGAGGAGGAGGATGAAGAGGAGGAGGATGAGGCGGGGGAGGAGGATGAGGAGGAGGAGGAGGAGGAGGAAAAGGCGGAGGAGGAGGAGGAAGAGGAAGAGCAATAGCACGATGAAGAGGACGAGGAATAAGAAGACGACTACGAATAATAATACGAAGCATAACAATAAGAAGAACGCTACGAATACGAGTACGAATGCGAAGACGACGACGAACAATAAAACTAATACTACTAGTAATAATACGACTAAGGCGAATATTAATAGGAAGACGAATAAGACTACTAAGACGCCGCAACCGAACACGAATACGAAGACTCATGCGAATACTAAGTAGAATACGAATACTACTACGAAGAAGAAGACGAAGCCGAACACTAATACTACGAATAATAAGACGACGACGAATACTACGAATACTAATAGGACGAGGGGTTCGCTCTCGCCCAGGCGCCGCGGGATGACGCCTATGCATGCTCATTTTGCTCTGTCCGTATCGTCATCTTCCCTTCCTCCTGCCCCCCTCCTCCAATCCTGAATTCGGGGAGTTCGGGGGCGGTCGTGGTAATGGCACGGCGCCCTCGAGCCTCACGGAGGCAGCGCCTCCCTCTGTCTCCAGCCCCCTCTCCTCCCGAATTCGCTGAGCAGACTCTCCGCTCCCCTTGCTCTCCGCACCACTCTTCTAGTTGCTTGCCTGCTTGCCTGCTCCCCCGCCGACCCCCACGACCCCAGACACCTGTGCGCCCTCGGCTGCCAGACGACCGACTCCCCCACGAAGCCCACGCACGTGTCCGACCAGCGCCCTCCCCCACCCCGACGCCGCACCCGACGTCCAATCCCTGCCCGACGCTCTACCCGACGCCCCGCAACAGCACGACGACATACCCGACGCCCCACCCCAGCATGATGCCTTTCCCGACGACCCACCCCAGCCCGACGCCCTACCCCCGCCCGACGCCCTGCCCGACGCCGCTCCCCAGCCCGACGCCGTGCCCGACTCCCTGGTCCTGCGCGACTCCGCACTCGACGCCCTTCCCCCGCCCGACGCCCTACCTGACGCCGTGCCCCGGCACTACGCCCTCCTCGGCGGTGCACCACAGCGCGACGCCCTACACGGCCGCTGGTGGCCAATACTGCAACGTCGACCCCTGCGAAGTGTTGGCTGCGCCGGGCATTCGCCCCGTCGCCTTGGACGAGACGGAGCCGGAGGTCATGCCCGGCAGCCGCCCAGGAGCTGCAGCTGCGCCCGCGCCCTGCCCGTCCCGTCCGCCTTCGTGGATTCGGGGAGAGTCCGAATGCGATTGGGGTCGTGGGCCCCGGGGCTTACTTTCTCCCACCCTCCGATGCCTCCCCACCCCTTCCACGGGGTTGGGACCCTCACCCCCCTTGCACCCCTCCCCTCCCCGTCCCTTGCTCTCCTGTCCTCCCAGCTTTTGCTCTCTCCTCCGGCCTGCCCCTTGCCCGTCCCCGCGCCAACATGATGGCTGGATCCTGGGGTCCGGTAGCGTGTTTGTTTTCTCTCTCAATAGGGCTGCCCTACCTGAGGAGCCCGCCGCCCCCTCGCTGGCGCTGCGCGCCGTGCTGGTGCCGCACGCGGAGGTCGATCGGGTCCGCCTGAACGGGACCGCCCCCTGGCTCCAGACCGGCCTGGCCATGGACCGCGTCGGCAGCACCGGGGCATCTTTCGACGCCCTGGGGACGACGGCGCACGACTCGGCAGCCGAGGTCATCACTTCGGTCGACGCGCTGCAGGTCCACTACGCAGACGGCGGCCACTCCCTGGAGGACAACGCCGTCGTGATGGGGCAGTTGTTGCACATCACCCCCTGGGGTTCGAGCCCCGTGAAGCCCCGGATCGGATGCTACGCGGACCCCTGCGACCCGCACCAGCTGAAGGAGACCCACTTCATGAGCGTCAGCGCTGATGAGTCCAGTTCCACGCTGTTCGCGGACATCGGAGACACCATCGATCCTTCTGAGGCGCCTGGGCTGCTGCCAGGCTCGTCGCCGACTCCGTCGAGGGCGTTGCTGCGCGCCCCGCCGCGGAACGGCGAGAGTGGCGAGCCCGCGCTGCTGGGGGGCTCATCGCAGACCTGTGCGAGGACGCCAGGGTCGATGCCAACCCTGGGAAACTGGAGTGCCCTTCCCTGGCACTCGTCATCTTCCACTGGGCTATCCGAGACACCTCTGGGGGGCCGAGGGCGCGCTGAATCGGGGGCGGCCGGACGGCCCAAAAAGTGGCCCTTGTTTTCGGTCCCCATGGGGTCCCGGGGGCAGAAACTGGCCCCAGTTTTTGGTGGGTCCAAGGCGGCCTCCCCCCGCCAGAGGAGGGTGGGCAAGTGGGGGACGCGCCTTGTCCCTTCCCGGACTTGCCCCCGGGCCGTCCTGGCGGGATTCGGACCGCCCTCGGGTCAGTCCGAGCGCTCGTGCCCAGCTGCCCGCGCCGCCCCTGGGAGTCGACAGTCCTTTCGAGGACTCCGCTCTAGGTGGGGCCACGTCCCGTGCTACAGATCCCCATGGGGTCACGGCACTCGGACCTGGCGGGGCCTGGACCCTTCCGGCACCTTTCTCCCACCTGGTCTGCTCTTTTGCCCCCTCCTAGGTTTTGATCCCCTTCCAGGTTCCCTGCAGGACCGTGCCGCCACTCTGCCGACGTGGCTCGACGTCCTCCGGAAGGAAGGGTTCCTGGGCTCCCCCATCGACCTCCAGAACGAGTTGGTCTGCATCCTGGAGCTTTTCGAGTACCCGCCGATGCGGCGGCCTGGCACCCAGGTCTGCGACAGCGGCCCGCCTGGGCAGCACACGAGCTCGGCGGAGCTGTACTTCCACTCCCACCTCCGCAGCTGCGCCGCGAGCGCTTCTGGAGCTTCCAGCACGTCGTCCAGCCCCCTCGGCGATGGCATGCCCCAGGCTGGGTGGCCGCAGTGGCCAGCGGCGACCGCAGCTCCGATGAGCAGGATCCAACGCGTGTTCTGGCAGCCGACGTCGACCACCCTGGACGTGGCGTACTTCTGCGTGCGCACCCTGCCGGACTGGCTCGTCGACGCCATGAATTGGGCCCCTCCGGCGTTCGCCGGCGCATGCTTGGCCGAGTACCTCCACGCCGTCTTGGGCCAGACGATTCCCAGCGCGATCCATCCGGTCCTGGTGATGGCGGCCTCCTGTGTGCCTTCGGCGCCCGTGAAATTCCTCGTGGTCGGTGCGGCCTTGCATGGAGCTCCTCTTCAGCGTGCTCTTGCCGGAGCGTGCGGTGCCGCTTTAGTCGGGAATGTGCATTTCTCGCAGCCCGTCTGCACGTCCATCACAGTGGCGATCACCACGGCGCCGAGTCCAGGCTGGTACTCCACATGTTTGTCGCCTCCGGCAGCCTGGGGAGGACATGTGGCCTTGCTTATCCGGGCCGTGCTGTCGCCCGCTTTCCCCGCAGGCTCCGATTCGGATGTTTGCGGCACGTGTCTCTTCGAACGCCAGCGCTGCACGTGCCGCCGTGGAGGAGGGGGCCGCCAGCCAGGACCTCCCCCAAGCAGCAACGCCCGCAGCAGCGAGGCCCGCAGCCGCTCCCCTCTACAGGAGCCCCAATTGCAGCCACCCGCAGCTTCCGCGAGCTCCCCCTCGTCAGGGTTGGCGCCAGCGGCTGCCCCGCCCTCTGGCCACGACGTTACCGTCCGCAACACGTTCGTGGAGGCCGGTCCTGCCCGGGGGTCCCCGGGGCGCCGACTCAGGAGGAACCTCACCGAGGGCAACGACCCTGACGTGGATTCCTTGGAAGGGAGGCTGAGCGAAGTGGCCATCGACCCTGAGCGGAACATGCACGTTGACGCGGGCGTCCCCCTGCCGGAGCTCCGCCGCTCGGCCGCTCTGGCTGCCGCTGGCCCAGGCGCGGTGGCCGCCGCTGCCTCGGACCAGCCGCCCGCGGCTGCTCCGCCGGCGGCGCCTGGTCCGGCCGCCGCGGCCGGGGCTCCCGCTGCGGAGCCCATGGCTGCTCCGCGGGCGGCCGCGTCGTCGGGAGGCGCCCCGCCAGCCGCCGAGCCCCCGCCTCCGCAGCAGCACGCGGGAGCCGCCGCGGCAGCCCCGCCTCCGCCGGTTGCACCCGGGGGCCCCGACTTCGTTCGGCGCGTGCGCCCGCGCACGCGGGTCTTCTGCCCCGTCCCAGGGTGTCCGCGCGCAGACCCGGCGGCCACCGCAGGGTGGGCTGACCACCAGACCATGCGGCAGCATCTGAATGAACACGCTGCTGGGCGTTTCCCTGGCCTTCCCCCAGTGCCGCAAGATTACTTGGACGAGCACCGCCTGGGCCAGTGCTCGGTGTGCCAACGTTTCTTGGCCAACCGTTACAATGGCATCTGCCCCCGTTGCCGTCCCGCGGCCCGGGCGGCGGCCGCCGGGGCCGCCCCGGCCGCTGACGGCGCCGCGCCGCGACCTCCGGAACTCCCTTCCTTGGAGGAGGTTTTCGCCAGGCGCGCGGGCACCAAACGGTACGTGCCCAAGGGCGCCCGCGCGCTGTGGGCGCGGTGCCTGGTCCAGGCGACGGCGCTTGCCACCCACGCCAACAACGAGGCTGCTTGGATCCAGCTGGCCATGCTGCCGAAGTGCGTGCTTCGGCCGCACGCCCGCGGCGGCCGCGGCAGCCGGAACGCCGCTGAGGCCGAAACGAAGGAGCTTTGCAGGCGCTGGCTAGAGGGAGAACGCGCCTCTCTGTGGGCCGAGACAACAGAACGACGCGACGGGAAGAAGCAGCGCTCCCAGGCCGCGCAGCGCGCCCACCGGTGTTTGGAACTCGCGGCCGACGCGCAGTACTCGAAAAGCTGCGCCGCTCTCGTGAGCGAGCCACCTGTCGACGTGACCCCGGCGGTCGTCGACCAGATGCGCCGCAAGCACCCTCGCAGCAGCCGGGCGGTGGACTTCACCACCCTGCCCCCGGTGCACGCCGCGGCGGCCCTGCAGGTGGACGCGGCCGCTGTGGAGCGGGAGGTGCGGGCCTTCCCCCGCGGGTCTGCGGCGGGGCCAACGGGGCTGCGACCCCAGCACCTCAAGGACGGCTTGCAGACGGCGGCACACAGGGACGAAGTCCTGCAGCAGCTCCACAGCCTGACCAACCTGCTTGCCCGGGGCCAAGCGCCCCCCGCTGCTGCGAAGCTCTTCGCGGGTGCCTCGCTGGCGGCCCTCCCAAAGAAAGACGGCGGTCTGCGGCCGGTCGCCGTCGGAGAGACGCTGCGCCGCCTGGTGGGCAAGTGCCTCTGCGGCGAGGTATCAGATGCAGCGCGCGCGCGGCTGGCGCCTCTGCAGCTCGGAGTGGCGGTGCCCGGGGGCACGGAGGCCGCAGTCCACGTCTCGCGGCAATGGTGGACCAGGAACCAGGGCGACCGCCAGAAGGTTTTCGTGAAACTAGACTTATCGAACGCCTTCAACACGCTGGACAGGCAGGCGTTTCTGCGAGCAGTTCATGAAGATTTCCCTGGCCTTGCCCCCTTCGTAGACTGGTGTTATGGCGCCCCGAGCCTGCTGTTTCTGGGGAAGAAGACCCTACGGTCCGAGCGCGGCGTCCAGCAAGGCGACCCACTCGGCCCCCTGCTCTTCGCACTCGCCCTGCAGCGCTGCGCGGAGGAGGCGCGCGCCGAGCAAGCCGACCCGGCCGACGGTTCCCTGGACTTGGTTTTCTTTTACCTCGACGACGGCTGCCTGGCGGGGGGCGCGCCCGCGGTCGCCCGCCTCCTGCACCGCCTGGTGAGGCGCCTTGCCGCGGTCGGCCTGGACCTCAGCACGGGGCCCGGCAAGTGCGAGGTGGTGCCCGCCAGCGGCGCCGACAGCAACGTTGACGTGGCCGCATTCCCGCAAGGCTTCCGCATCAGGGATGACAACAGCTTCGAACTCTTGGGGGCCCCTGTGGGGAACGACCGTTTCTGCTCGGAACACACCAGGGAAAGGGTGGCCAAGGCTGCGGACCTTCTGGAAGCTCTCGGGGCCTTGGAAAACGCTCAGACGGCCTTGCTCTTGCTCCGCCAGTGCGCCTCCTACTGCAAGCTGGGCTACTCCGCGCGCGTGGTGCCGCCGACGGCGCACACCGGCGCGCTGCAGGCCATGGGCACCGCCGTCCGGCATGTTTCGAGCAACTCAGCGGGTCTACCTTTTCGGATGACTCGTGGAAGCAAGCGCAGCTCAAACTCAAACGAGGCGGGCTTGGGCTCCGCTCCACCGAGAAGCACGCCGCGGCCGCCTACCTGGCCTCCCGCGCCCGCGGCGCGGAACTCTGCCGACAGCTTTACGCAGCCTACGAAGACACCGACGGCGGAGACGGGGGCAGCCTTGCCGCGGCCACGCAGGCCTTCAACGACACAGTCCTTCCAGCAGACCGGATCGCCTTCGACCCCGCCCAGCACGGGGACCAACGGCTCCTCTCTGAAAAGGTGGACGACGCTGTCCGCGACGACCTTTGGCAACGCGCCCCGCCGGCCACGAGAGCCCACCTCAACCTGGTAGCGGCCCCGGGCGCTGGCGCTTACCTGCAGGCGCCGCCGTGCCCAGCATTCGGCACCGACTTCCCGCGCAGCTTGATGCAAGTGGCGCTGCAACGCCGCCTTCGACACCCGCTGCTCGAGGAGGAGACGTTTTGCCCCGCGTGCGGGGAGGTGATGGACGTGTTTGCAGACCACGCGCTCACCTGCAGTTGCCGCGGCGACCGCACGAAGCGCCACAACTGCCTCCGGGGCCAGGCCTGGCACGAGGCGCTGGCCGCCGGCTGCGCCGGAGCGGAACTCGAGCGCCCGGGCTTGCTGCCGCCGCGCGCGCCCGGCGAGGGCCCCCCGGCCGGGGAGGCCGGCGGCGACGACTTGGACGGCGACGGGAGGCGCCCCGCGGACGTCTTCGTTCCGCGGTGGCGAGGCGGCACGCCGGCCGCGTGGGACTTCGCCGTGGCCTCGGGCCTCCGCGCGGACTTGCTCGCGACTTCGGCCGCGGAGGGCGGCGGCGACGCGGCGGCGACCCGCTACGAGGAGCAGAAGCGCCTGCACCTGGACACAGCGCGCAGATGCTCAGAGGCCGGCCTGACGTTCATACCGATGGTATGCGAGGCCCACGGCGGCGGCTGGGGCCGCGAGGCGCGACGCGCCTTCGCGGTGCTCGCCAAACGCGCGGCCGACGCTACCGGAGACGACGCCGCGCTCGCGGCCGACCAGCTTGCCCAGCGACTTTCTATTTCCCTGCACAGGGAAAACGCGCGGGCAGTGCTGCGACGCCTCCAGCCGCGAGCGGGGGCGACGGCCGCGCGCTTGGCCGCGGCCACGGCAGCCGCCACGGCGGATGCCGTGTGAGCTACCGCCGCAGTGACCCGCCGGGCAGCCCCACTCCGCCCCCGTCCCCGCCCCCGCCCCCGCCGACCCCGCCCGCCCCGCTGGACGCCCACGGGGCCCTGATGCGACGGCCGTCACACCCCCTGACCCACGTCGACCCCGACGACCCCGACGACCCCGCACGCCCACGACCCTCGACGACCCCCCGACCGCCGCCGACGCCCCTTGCCCCCTCCCGCCCCCTGTCCGCCCCCAACGCGACGACCCTCGCCCCCCCCCGCCCCCCGCCCGCCCCCCGTCGTGCGTGCTTGCTTGCTGCTCCTTTGCCGCCTCCCCTCCCCCCTCTCTTCCTGCATGGTTATGTATGCTCGCCGCGTTTTTCCTCCCCCTCCTCCTCCTCCTCCTTCCTCCTCCCCGGACAGCACGGCCTGCCCGGAAGCAGCGTGGCGGCGCGCAGGTCTGCAAAGCAGGCAGGTCGCAGGCAGCGTCATAGACAGCGGCTCTTTGAAGGCTCCAGGAGGCTGCGGAGGCGGAGGGCCCCCACCAGCATAGGACGAGGAATCAGAACACTACGACGAATACTAGTATGAATAATATTAATAATATTAAGAATACTGGCACTGGACAGAATACTAATCATACTAAGACGAGTAACACAAACAAAACGAAGACGGCGAATACTACTAGTACTACTAGTAATAACGAGCAGACTAACAATAATACTACTAATAAGAAGACGACTATTAATATTACTAATACGACGAATACTAGTAAGACGAATACTGATACTAATACTAAGACTATGACGACCGATACGAATAATACGAAGACCAGCACGACGAATACTACTACTACTTCTACTACTACTACTACCACTACTGCTACTACTACTACGGTTAATACTATTACTACTAATAATACTGAACATATTAACATTAATAATATTAATTCTAATACTCATAATAGTAGTAACATTAGTACTTATGATACTAATGCTAATAATAATATTATTACTAATACTACTACTAAACACCTTTTTAATACTATTAATAAGACTTGTATTAATAATAATAAGAAGAGTACTACTACTGATACTATTAATAAGTACTACTACTTATAATAATCGTAATAATACTACTGAGCCCAATACTACTAAGACTAATAAGCAGACTAATCGTACTCATAAGAAGAAACATAATACTAATACTGAAGAGGACTAATAAGACGACGAGGAGGAGGAGGTGGTGGAGGTGGATGTGGAGGTGGATAAGGATGTGGAGCAGGGGGAGGAGGAGGAGGAGGAGGAGGAGGGAGGATGAGGAGGATGAGGAGGAAGAGGAGGAAGATGAGGAGGAGGAGGAGGAGAAGAGGAGGAGGAGTATGAGAGAGAGGGGGCGGAGGCGGAGGCGAGGATGAGGAGGAGGATGATGATGATGATGAGGAAGGAGAGGAGGAGGAGGAGGAGGAGGGGGAGGAGGAGATGATGCTGATGATGATGATGATGATGATGATGATGATGATGATGATGATGATGTGATGATGATGAATGAGAGGAGGAGGCAGAGGAAGAGGAGGAGGAGGAGAGGAGGAGGTGGAGGAGGAGGAGGAGGAGGAGGAGGAGGAGGAGGAGGAGAGAGGAGGAGGAGGAGGAGGAGGAGGAAGGAGGAGGGGAAGGGAGGAGGGAGGAGGAGGAGGAGGCGGAGGAGGAGGAGGAGGCGGAGGAGGAGGAGAGAGGAGGAGGAGGAGGAGGAGGCGGAGGCGGAGGAGGGGGTGGAAGAGGAAAAGTTGGAGGAAAAGGAGGAGGAGGAGGCGGAGGAGGCGGAGGAGGCGAAGGAGGAGGAGGAGGAGGATGAGGAGGAGGAGGAAAAGGAGGAGGAGTAGGAGGAGGAGGAGGAGGAGGAGGCGGAGGAGGAGGAGGAGGAGGAGGTGGACGACGACGATCACAGCGATCCACAGGACGGGTCGCGCCACGAGCTCACCCTGGTGCCCAACATGCAGGTGCAGGACCAGCTCTTCAACCAACTCGCGGAGAAGAAGGTGCTCCCGTAACTCGCTGTCCCACGCTCCTGGCGAGTCGGATATATCGTGCTTATTTTTTGTCGAAGTGTACCCACAACATCTACATGCACAGAAACATTCGGAGGTCCGGTCCGCGCGGATCTCTTGGGTCGGCTGGACCCCGCTCTGGACCAGGGGAGGGGCGTTTATGCTTATCCAGCTGAGCTTTCGCTATTGAGTAATAATTCTAGATGCGTCGCGTAACCCCACCAGCCGCCACCGGGATTTCCAACGCCACCGGGTTTGGGAGTATGTGTTCTGGCTCTCCGTCTGAGTGCCCGCCCGCTCGCTCGCTTCGCTTGCCTTTCTTTTCCTGCTGCATAGTCGCGGCCCGACTATTGTCCGGACGGATTTCGACCCGCCTCGCGAGCCAGTTGACCAAAAAAGTAACCCCACCAGCTTCTCCCGCACCCGGCCACAGCCTGGACTGGTATCCCTGGTGAGCTGGCCCCCCCTTCGTGACGTCAGTCGACTCACGCATGCCGCGCCGCTAGCACTTGGCCTGGGGAATTCTCAGCTTTCAGTTGCTTGCTGCTCCGCCCCTCTTGGCGCCTGGCCCACCCTGGCCACCGCCGCCCTGCCGCCGACCACAGCCTGGTTGCGGCTCCCGGGCTTTCGCCCTCAGTCCCTGGCGTCTGTTGGTTTCCGTGCTGGCTCTTTTGAGTCTGGTGAGGTAACCCTGGCGTCCCGGTGACTTGCACGTCGACCAGCTCCAGCTAGTATGCTCGCATGTTCCTGGCCCCTGGTCTCCAGACACTGCCACAGCCTGGCCGTGTTCGCAGCTGCCGCCTTGCAGTGATGGGGTGCACCTCCACGTGGATTGCCCATGAGTGGTTTGGCCTTCTTGTTCAACCACCTGAGGTCGCCACTGTTGGCATGCGACACAGGTACGCTGGGCTGCTTGCTCAGCCCCACGCTATGCCGTGCTTAGCTCGGGTGGCTCGTTTACCTCTGGCGCCTGGCGCGACAAGGTGCAATTCGTTTGCCTTCCCGGTGGTCTCGCCCCTGGAATGGTTGCACTTCAGCCGCCTGGCACACCTGGCACCTCGTGCAGCTCTGCCTTCAGTCCCCGGCGTCGCTCCTCGGCGTCCCGCGGCGGCAGTTTCGGCTGCCGTTAGTTCGCGCGCTTGGGTAATTAGGTTTGGCTCGTAGCCCGGGCTGACTTCGGACGCCGCCTGCGCTTCCGCTTGCGGCCGCGACGGAAACAGTAACCCCACCAGCCTAGCTTTGCCCGGCTTTCGACCCGCTTCGCGAGCCCGCGCGCCAAAAAGTAACCCCACCAGACCATCCAGAAACGATGCTCAGACGAGTTGCCGTGGCCAGGGATGTGGAGGAGCATGCAGTGGAATGACGGGCTGGGTCCGACGTCGTGCCCGAAGAGGGGGGAGGATGGAAGAGGAATCGGAGGAGGAGGAGGAGGAAGAGGAGGAGGAGGAGGAGGAGGAGGAGGAGGATGAGGATGAGGATGAGGATGAGGATGAGGAGGACGAGGAGGAGGAGGAGGAGGAGGAGGAGGAGGAGGAGGAGGAGGAGGAGGAGGAGGAAAACATCTGGGCTCCAAGGCTTGGTGAGCACCCTATTTTTTGTACATCTGGGTGTGACCAGGTACAGCAGCCTGGAACTTAAGCGTGTTATCCGCGTTGTTTATTGAGCGTGCTCACACTTAGTTCCCATACAGTAACTTGCTCACGACGGGGCGCCGCCAGCTTCTCGAGCCCTCGTGGCACAGACGAAAGAGAGCAGCTCGTGCGCGAGCCAGAGTATTATTACGACTAGCCCAAGCAAAGCAAGTTCTGCAAGGCCACCATTCTAGACAGATGGGGCACCCTCGTCGTTCAGAGGGGCCCTGCCCAGGAAGGACATGTAATGTTGTACGTTGCAAAAAAGTTGTTAAGGGCCATCATTGGAAGTGCTTGTGTGGCATGCATTTCGACAGCAACTACAGCCACGGTTCTGCTCATGAGTAGACCTTTGTTAGGCCCCGTAGTGCTTCTCGAGGACGACATGATAAGGGCAAAACGGGCAAGGGCAAGGGTAAGGATGAGGACGCCAAAAGGCTGAAGTCGCTCAAGGTTTTCATATCTCGCATCCTGCCGACCACACGTGCTGGATTGGTCAATGCTGGTCCAGCTGCCCATGTGTTCGAGGAGCCGCCAGCCCCAGCCGACCACGAGGCGGTGCGCGCTTTCAAGAAGCGCATATATCAGCATATAGATGCCTTGGCAGGAGTAGCCATCGCGACCAAAGCCGCCAACAGGCGCATGGACCAATTGCTCAAGGATATCAGCATATACAAGTATATGTGCCAGCTCACAGCCAACGTATCGACCCAGCTTGGCCAATTCAAAAGTAGAATGGACAATCTTGTTGACAAGCTCAGATCGTTGCGTGAGCGCATGGCTCTCATTGTGGATGAAGAAAAACAATTAGGATATGCGCTCGACATGGTCAATCAACACATCAACGAGGTCAAGGCCCTGGAGTACTACGAGACCGACGACGACGACGTGCAGGAGGATAGAGCTGCTGGCGAGTGGCAGGGGCCAGGCATGGCGGCGCCGCAGTTTGTCACTGCGCCACCGACGGCTGCGCCCAGGGCAGGCACATGGGCGCCCTTCGGCGCACCGCCTGCCATGCAGCCTCCTCCCCAGCCGCCTGCGGCCATGCCAGCCAAGGGTCAGCAGAACCACGGCGAAGGCATGACCATGCCACCGCCGCCGCCGCCGATGCAACTTGCGCCAGGTGCTGACCTCAACAGGATTGATGGACAGATAAGCCATCTCACTAACATGATACAGGGTCTTCTGAATACTCAGCAGCGTCAAGATACCACCATCCTCAGCATGGGTCAGGCCATGCTCAAGCTCAGCGGTGCCCAGCCTATCCCAGCAGTGGGGTTTCTTGCGCAGGCGTCAGAGATGGCTCCGCCGATGCCTGTCACAGTGGAAGGAGCCAAGCTCAGGGAACAGCCGACTACGCCTACCCCAGCGGTCGCACCGACGCCAGTTGCACCCGCGCCTGGTCCGACGGGAACGATGCCAGCCACGGGGAGCTCACCCGCAGCCGCGGCGAAGGAGATGACCGCGACCTTTGCCGACATGGGCTTGACCAGCGTCGAAGTCGCACCGCCAGCTCAAGGTCGCTGCCCCAGCTCGCCCGAGTACCACGTCGAGAAGCCAGGCGGGTCGACTCGCTCGCCCACGCCGCCGCCCGCCCAGCCTACGCCAATTTCGCGCGGGCCACATGCTGCGCCGACTCCAGCCGGCCAGCGCGAGGCTCAGAGTGCAGCAGTGATGAGGCCAGTACCAGACGAAGTCGAGCAGGTGGCTGCGCTGGATTGTTTGGATCCGATATCGCCGACTCAGCCTTTTCTTCAGGGAGCAGCCTCCCAGGAGGATCTCCTTCTGCAGCCACCAATAAAGTCGTGCACTTCACCGCCAGTGATAGAGATAGCTGCCTCGCCCCAGAGTGCTCAGCCATCGCAGATGTCAGACAGTGAGATCGAAGCATCAGTTGCGCAGGTCGAGGCCGCCTGCGCCGCAGGCGCAGACGACGCCGTGCCGAGCCCCCCTCGCAAGCTCCATCGTGCAGGGGCTTGAGTCTCACAGGGGCAGGCACTTGCTCGGCCGAGTTCAAGACTTCAAGAGTCTCTCCTTCCATGAGTACCCTCAAGGTTGTGCCTCGGAGTGTTCGCAGATATCGTTGCGGGTTGGTTCCTCTTGTGTGCGCTTGTTTCCTCCCCGACTCCAGCTCCTATTCAGACGGGGAGCGCGGTTTTTGCATTGAGTTGGCTTTAGATATTCCCGATTCTGCCAAGCCTGTCTGTTCCTGTTGCGATTGCATTGTGTTGACCTCGAGTTGTAATTATGACTCGCGCGCGCATGCCGCCGCGCCAGGCCCAGCTGATCGGCGCGCCTCGTTTCAAGAGAAAAAGCGCGCATCCGCTCAGTGCTTTGCGAGCCGCATGTGCCCATTTTGCTTTCAGCCGCTTGCGCAGTGCCTCTCGGCTCACGGGGGAGAGGCGGGCGAGGAGGTTTGGGGGCAGGGGGGGGGGGGGGGATGTCGCTTCAGTCGCAGGGGGCCGCGCTGAGAGCTCCAATGTCGGGTAACCACGTTGAGAGCCTCGGGCGCCCTCTAGGCGAATGTGGGAAATTATATTCGATGTGGGCGCTCTTTAATTTTAGCTCGAGCTTATGCAATTTGCATTCCTGCCGCCCCCCTCGGGATTTCACAGGAGAAGCTAGGCGCCAGGGCGACTCAGGACCTCAATCACACGTTTGTTTTAGGGGCTCCAAGCTTCGCTTTTTTGAGCAATTGGGATGGTCTTGCCTTCCCCCCTCCTCCTTGAATTCCTCGTGCCTCTCTCACCTCCTAACCAATTATGACTCCAGCGACGTTGAGGGTTTGTGTGAGTGGGTCCCTGCCTCCGCTGTCTGCTGTGTAAGTATTGGGGAGGGTGTGATGGGGTGCATGGTGCGTGTGTGTGGGGGGGATCGCACTAAGGGCGCACCTGAGACGCAGACCTTCGGGACCCAGGCTGCGCCAGGTGAATGCCAGCATCGGCCGTGGGCACGTTGCCTAATGCACTTCTGCGAATGTGCGTTATGGGCCGTGTTTGCCAGCCAGACGAGCAACCCTGACTATGCTCGCGAGTATTGCGGTGTGACCGCATGTGCACCTCTTCGGGTTCATCCCGATCATTTTTTCAAGTTAGGTCTTCGTGGTCATATGGCGCCGGTGCAAACTTCTGCCCATCTTTCTATTCTCGCAGTGGCCTTGCAACTCTGCAACTCCTACCTAAACTCTAAGTTAAGTTTCTCATATCTTTTCGTCTTGCCATGTATAGTCGCTAGTCATGTCGCTACGCGGAGGTTCTTCTGGAAGTGGCACGAGGCAACAGCAACTGAGTGGCCTGGCGTCCAAGGGGCCTGAGTTTTCCCTGCCTGTCCAAGGACCTTGCACCAGAGTTAAGTTTCCTGATCGGGACTCCGTGACGCACTGTGCTCGGGCCCACCCCGTGCCACCCCCACTTTTTGATGCATCGCAGTTGTCGGGATTACCTGGAGAAGCTAGTTAGGCATTGGAACTGTGCCCACAACGTCCTTGTTCCCCTTCGTTCCTTCATGTGTTTACGGGCGGTTCCGTCAAGGAAGCTGATGATGACACTGCGGCGTGGGCTTTTGTTCTAGTGTATCGCGACGGGGAAGGATTCGCTTATGGGGGAAGGCGCGCAGACAGAGTTGCGCAAACCTGCAGGGCTATGCCGAACCACCCACTTACCAGCACGGACAGCGAGTTTGTGGCTGTGATGTGGGCTTTGTTTTTCTTGCTCTCTTTGCCGGGTGAATATCCCATCCCTATAGAGTCGGATTCGATGAACGCAGTCCGTGCACTACAAGGCTGAGCCGGCCCTCCGCGGGATGGCCCCATTGCTCGCCTCACGTGCTCTATGTGGCTCACGTTGTCCGTTGTCAGGCCTGTGAGTATTTCCCACGTCGAGGGGCATTCTGGTCGCCCTTGGAATGCCTTGGTTGACCATATTGCCCGCCATGTTTTGCTTGGCAAGCTTTCCCCGTCGTGTGTACCGCTGGGATTAGTCGAGGCTGCCTCCTACCATATTGGACGCGAATGGGGGTGGGTTTCTCAAGTGAACCCCCAGCCCAGGCGGCTGCCTCTTTCCCTAAATGGGGAGCTGTGGTTAGTGCGCCTATGCCTTCCTGCAGGGCTGCGGAGAGTCATATTGCTCACCTCACCCAGACGAGGGTGAACAAGTCAGGGGGCGCACAGGTTAGGATCAAGGTTGTCCAGTATAACGCCCGCTCTACTTCCACCTAGCAAGCGTGGGGGAAGGTTGGCAAGGCCCGCAGGGCCAGAAATAAGGCGCTCCGTCTTCAGTTTGGGGCTCTTGGCGCGCATTTGGCGGGCGCCCGGGAGGCCAGGGATCCAAAGGGCGTGAGGTGTGCGGATGATTTCATCATTCTCTCGTCGGGAGCTGGACCTTGCAAGGGGGGTCAGGGGTTAGGTGTTGAGCTTTGGATGAATCGTAAGACCCCCTACGCCACGTTGGGACAAAAAGAGCAACTTTCTCCTTGGCCATGTGAAAGTTTTGTTTTCTGATGCCAGGGTTATGGTGGCCAACTTCTGTGCTCCGGGGATCCAGATGGTGGTTGTTGTTGCGCGCGCCCCCCATTCCAAGAAGCCCCCCCCTCGAGAGGGCAGCATTTCGGTCCCATCTTGAAGAGCTCTTGCACCGTTGGACACCGCAGATTGTCTTGATTGACGCGAATGCTAAAGTAGGCTCTGTGACGTCCGAAGTGATAGGCTCGCAGGGGTTTGCTCAGGGCCAATATGCCCGGGGAGAGCGATTCCATGAGGTCGCCGCTGGATATTCTTTGAAGCGTGCAAACACGTTCTGAGCCCAATGGAGGGAAGCACCGTATTGATTTCATCATGACAGATGCTGCCACCTTCTTGCAGGCTGACCAGGTTGCAGTTCTATATTCATTTGACAACTTGATGGCCATCAAAGACCATCACCCCTTGCAGGCAGAGTTTTCGTGGGGCTGTACATCTCAAGCTCAGAAAATAGCGCGGTGCCCAAGGTTGGGCCCCAGGAAGCTTAAGGACGAGTCTGCGTGTGCCAGTTATGGGAGTGATCTTGCCCTGCTCTGTTGGCTTCCCTGGGACCTGGACATTAACGATCATTTGCGCGAGTTTTCTGACCAGGCTATGCAGTTGGCCAAGCATATGTTTTCGTACCCAGTGAAAGCACCCGAGAAAGAATATGGTTCCTCCCTTGCCTTAGATTTGATCATGTGGAGGAGGGCGGCTACGCGAGCACTGAGGCACATGTTTGTGCCACCGCCTCTGCACCCTGGGGCCGAGGACGTTTCATCTGACCCCCCCTCCCAAGGGGGTCCCCTCCCTTGTGCGAGCGGCGTCGCAGCAGCATCTCCTCGTCTTGCCGCTTTGTCCATGTTGAACTTTGCCAGAGGAGCAGAACATGGTGATTTACGGATTCCTTTGAACAAAGGTTCACTGATGAGCTGAGACGAGCTGTCCAGCCCGCCAGGTCAGCAGCGCGCAGATTCCGACGCAACCTTATTGACATGTTTGACTTTGGGGACAGGCTTATTGATTTTCTCCTCACCTGCAGGCCCACCCTTTCTAATCTCCTGGAGCGTGATCGGACCTGGCAGCTAGAAACACCAGCTAAAGAGATTACCATTTCAATAGATGCCAAGTTGCCTAAGCATCAATGGGAAAAAGGTCAAGTCCCTACTTGCAGCGGGGGGCAGGAAGGGTGGTGCTTCTCGGGTTCCCGATGTCCCCCCCGTGTGCTGCCCCCCCCCCCCCCCCTTCTCCGGACGAGATTAGGGCTGCGGAGGATACGGGACTTGAGCCTTGTCCTAGGATCTTAACCACTCGGAAGGAGGTGAGTAACCATATGCATGATCATTTTCGTGCGGTCGAATTTGGAAGAACACTTGACTTGCAGGGCATTGTCCAAGCCTTTAATGATATGCCCCCAGCTGATGCGGGCCAACCTCAATCGCGAGTCTACCATTCTCCCTACAGTGCTTGATATTGAGTTTATCCTGCGTAGCATTAAAGCAGGCAGGTCCCCTGGGCCCGACGGGTTTCCCTCTGCGCTCTTAAAGGCTGCCCCGCGCGAAGTTGCACGAGCTCTGTGCCCGTTGCTTTGTAAGATTGCGTTGAGTGTGCGTGGGCCTCTGGTCTTCAAGCTAGGAGAGGTCACTTTCTTTTACAAAGGGTCTGGACCACCCCAGCTAGCACGTGCCCAGCGCAACATTACCATGGCCAGTGCTATATGTAAGCTGTACCATCGGCATTTACGCAATTTGGCCCTTGGTTTCTTTGGCATGTGTCTGCTAGCTGAGCAATGTGGGGGCGTGGCCTGCAGAGGGCCCGAGATGCCCCTCCATGGTATCCACCTACTCAATGTGGCATGTGAGTCTAAGTGTGTTTCTCTTCTGTGTCTCTCCCTGGACCTTGTTGGCGCGTTTTATAGTGTCATTAAACAGTTTGCTCTGTCTCTTCCCGGTGAGGAGAATCAGCTCGCAGATTCTCTTGAGCAGGTGGCTATGCCCGAGGCCCTCATGGAGGGGGCCAAAGCTATCCTTGAGTCTCGGAAGCCTCTTGAGGCCAACTTAACATGTGCCCACCTAATTGCCCTGATCAGAGACTCTCAGAGGGGTACGTGTTGGCAGGTCAGGAACGCAGACGACTATGTTGCGCCTGCAGGAGGCACGCGACCAGGAACAATTCTGGCCACTGATTTCTTCAACGTTGTCTTTCGCTCTGTGTTGCTCAAGATTCGGCAGTCGGTAGCGCAGCTAGAGTCAGAAGTGAGGCATGCTTTCCCTGCGCCTGAACTCACTTGTGCGTCTGTGGCAGACTGGGAGGGAGCACAAGCTGATCTCTCTTTTGTTGATGACTTAACTGTTTCCCTCGTTGTGCGAGCCGCGCGTGACATGCCTCGGTTAGCTCTGGCTCTCTCGGAAGCAGTATCTGTTGCTTGCGTCGCGCATGGTTTGGGACCCAACAGCTCTAAAATCAAGATCCTGTTCTGTTTGAGGGGCAAGGGGCCCAGGAGTGTGCCGGGTTTTTACACCCGAGACGTCCAGGCTGTTTCGTCTGATAAATGATCTCTTTCCTTTCCTGTGGTCCAGGTCCATAAGATTTTGGGTGTTCATGTTTCGGCTTCGAATTCCATGGCCTGTGAGGTTTCCACTCGGGTTCCAAAGCCAGAGGGGCGCTTGCTCCCATTCGTGCAACAGTTGCTCCGCGAGCTGTGCTCTCCACCAGAGCCAAGAAATTGTATGTAGAGGCACTCGCCTCTTCATTGTTATATTATGCTGCTAATGTGTGGCCGGCTCTTACGGTGGCTCAGGGACGCATGGTAGCTACAATGCGCATTGCAGTATATAGGACTGCACTTAACTTGGCTTCTACTAACAATGCTAGTGAGCATGACCTAACGGCCAAGGTTCTGTATGACGCCCAGCGTTTCCCCCATCCCGTTGTTGTGTGCATGTCGCGCTTACGTTACATTCCTCGCATGCTTGCACATGCCCCTCCCCTTTGTACGGGTTTTAGTTGATGTTACCTGGGGCTGCGCTAAGGGATGGGCGCAGTTATTAAAGGGGGATGCTGAGTGGTTGTGGTTTCATGCTGAATCGACTCGTAGGCCTGATGATCTGTCTGCGGCTGGTTTGGTTCGGTTTGTGCTCGGCCACCCTCGTGCGTTTCGCTCTATATTGGCTGCTGCCGTCCTCCGCGCCGAGCCATGCGAACAAGGCGTTCAGCACAGGCTGACATGGGAGCGTGAGTTGAGGAAGGCCACAGAGAGTACCCCCTTGGGCACGCCCTGCTGCCCTGACGCCCTGTTTGCGCGCCCCATTTGCTCTCGCCAAGCTGTGTCCGAGCAGCAACTACGCGCCCGCATGGGCAAGTGGCGCAAGGGGCCAGGGGCGCCGTCCCGACTTGCAACGGGATCTTGTTGTCAAATGTGCCTCGAGGACTTTTCCTCCGTCCCTCGCCTCACCCAGCGCCTCCGTAACTCTCCTTCATGCCGCTTCTCTTGGAGCAGGTCAGGAGTGGCGCAACCGACCGACCAGGAAGTCGAGGGCGCCAGGCTCGAGGCAAAGCGCGTATCGGCGGCCAGCCGCCAGAAAAGGGAGGCCCGACACATTTGCAGATAGACCTCCCAGGCAATGTGAGGGCCCCCCTGTTGGCCCCTGGCACAGAGTTACGCGAAGGCAGCTCGAGGAAACCCGTCCTGCCATGGTTGTTGAAGTCCCCCCGAGCCCCCGCCCCCTGGGGCCTTCTGTTTCTTCTCGCTCCCCACCGGGCCCTTCAAGTTTATCCTGCGCCTGTTCTCGGGGTTTCGGGAGCTTTATGATTTCCAATGGCATGTTGAGAAAATCGTGGCGTTTTCCTGTCAATGTGGAGGTCCTGAGCGTGGATATCCCCAGCCATCTTGTTCTTTGGGGTCTCGCGGCACCTGGCGCGGTTGCCCTCTGGATTTCTCTCCTTCGGTCGGGGCGTGTGGCGGCCATCTTTGCGGGGCCGCCCTGTGGAACCTGGTCTTCGGCGCGACTCTCGCCTGCCAGCAGCGACGCGCCTGAAGGAAGGCGACCCCCTCGACCCCTTCGCAATGCGTGCCATTTGTCGGGGCTAGGGCATTTCAACCGTCGTGGGGGTGAGCAGGTAAGGCAGGACAATGTACTCTTGCGCGCCACAGTTAGCCTATTGTACGAGGCTTGGGTTCACCAGGTGCCAGCCATCATGGAGCATCCCTCCATCAACCCCTTGGATCCCGAGGTCCCTGGTGCCTGGCATCTCCCCCAGTTGACTCGGCTTCTGGGGCTTCCTGGGGCCAGGGCTCCCCATATTCACCTGTGCATGTTTGGAGCGAGAGCTTTGAAACCGACCACCCTCCTGGCCATCCACTTGCCAGCCTTGGCCGCCCTCTTGGGCGCCAGAGAAGGTGCAGGCATGTGCACCCACTCCCAGCCGCATAGGGGTCTATCGGGGGTAGGTAGCAGTTTGTGGCGCTCTGTGCGTACTAAGTCATTTCCGTCCCAGTTGTGCCAGGTTTTGGCGGCTTCGTTGGTTCAGGAGATTTCGGAACGGTATCCTGAGATGAGTCGTAATCCCTTCCCCTCCCCTCGCCCGTTTGCAGCTGCGAGCGGGCTCCGATGGACCCTCAATGACGAGCGTTCACTCAGGGGCAGTTTCGACCTCAGCAGTTGTGACGACGGATGGGAGGTGCCGATAGGACTACGACGGTTCATATCCCCACTCGACCCCTACGTGGTTGGAACGATGGCCATGGATTGCATGATCCACCAAACCACAGTTCAGGTGGACCCGAGTGTGTGATGTGACTTGACGGTCCGCTTCTCTTGCCTTCTCTTCATCTTTATCCGATTGAGTTGCAGAGTTGCACACGTGGCTGACCACCACGAACTAGATAGGAGTGTGAATGGCCATGCAATGAAGGATTGCCGAGCCCACCAAAACTCCGCCAGGCGCGCCACCTTCTTGGCAGTAGTTGCATGGTGTGAAGTGTTCCACATTGGAAGCTTTGCTGCGCCTCAGACAGTAACACTCCTGTCTACTAAGGGGGAAGGTCTATTCTTTTCTTATGCCTCCTTTATTTCCTGTTTCTTTCTCAAGTGCCCATCCACTTTAAACGATGGTACCCCTTGTTTATGTTTGTGCCAGCCCACGGCCAGAGTGGGATCGCGCCTACAGGCGCTGGCATCTGCTCAGATCCACTTGCTGGTCTGCTTGCTGCTGCCGCTGCTCCGTTCTTCAACCAGTGGTCTTCTCGCCCTCGTCTCTCCATTCTGGCGTCGACTTTCCGCCTTGCGACCGGCCGACCGACCGAGGAGGGGGAGGAGGAGGAGGAGGAGGAGGAGGCGGAGGATGAGGAGGATGAGGAGGAGGAACAGGAGGGGGAGGAGGAGGAGGAGGAAGAGGAAGAGGAAGATGAGGAGGAGGAGGAGGCGGGAGAGGGGAGTGGGAGGACGGACGAAGAAGGAGGAGAAACAGGCGAATGGTGATGAGGATGATGATGATGATGGTGATGATGCTGATGATGATGATCATGATGCTAATGATGATGATGATGATGATGATGATGATGATGATGGTGGTGGTGGTGGTGGTGGTGGTGTGGTGGTGGTGTGTGTTGATGATGAGATGATGATGATGGTGTGTGTGGTGGTGGTGATGATGATGATGATGATGATTGGTGGTGGTGATGAATGATGATGATGATGATGAATTGATTGATGATGATGATGATGATGATGATGATGATGATGATGATGATGATGATGATGATGATGATGATGATGGATGATGAGAATGAGAGGAGGGAGGAGGAGGAGGAGGAGAGGAGAAAAATGGATGGAGAGGAGGGGGAGGGGGAGGAGGGAGGAGGAGGAGAGGAGGAGGAGGAGGAGGAGAGGAGGAGGAGGAGGAGGAGGAGAGGAGGAGAGGAGGAGCAGGAGGAGGAGCAGGAGGAGCAGGGGAGGAGGAGGAGGAGGAGGAGAGGAGGAGGAGAGGAGAGGAGGAGGACGAGGAGGAGGAGGAGGAGGAGGAGGAGGAGGAGGAGGAGGAGGAGCAGGAGGAGCAGGAGGAGCAAGAGGGCGAACAGAAATGCGAGAAGCCTCTTGGATGCGTCTCGGAGTCTTTTCGGAGTTTTTCCAAAATTTTCGTGGGGTCCTCTCGGGGTGTCGTGGGGGTCTCTTTGCAGTCCCGGGGTGCTCTTGGGGCGTCTTGGGTGCCTCTAGGTAGCCTCTTGGGGCCTTTCGGGGTCTCTTGGGAGCCTCTTGGGGGCACCTTGAGGACCTCTTGGGAGTCTCTTGGGGCCTCCTGGGCACCCCTCGGGGCCGTCTTGGGGCACACTTGGGGGCCTCGGGGGCCACCTTGTGGCCATCTGGGAGAAGATCTATCAACGGAGGGGCCATAGTATATTCTTAGGGCCCCTTCCCCAGGAGGCCGAAATGTGGCCAAAACCTAGGTAAAGTCAATAATTCTGGTATCCTTCTCCTCCTCCCCCCCAAATTCCAGAATATATTCTGGCCAGAATATATTCTGGCCAGAATATATTCTGGCCAGAATATATTCAACACCGACCTGCGAACCTCAGCTGGACAGCATCCTGACATGTTTTGTGAACTGCGTCCAGCCATCCACACAGCTGGTGAACTTCAGGAAATGTGCGCGGCGCCAGGCCGGGAACACGAGTTTGAGAAGGAACCGCCCTCGATCCGTGCAAGTGCTGGGGCGCTCCAGGCTTCATAGTCAGACAGCCTGAGGGTGTCTCAGGTGAAATATCAGTTTCGAAAGAGGTACCACCCGTTCTTCCTGTACCCAGTAGAAAGCTCGAGCTTGAGGGTCAAAGATGACATCTTCAACTGGAACAGTTATTGGAATAGTTAAACTTCGAGGGTGTAGCATGTGATGAGGTCTTCGGCAATAGCCAACTTTTCAAAAAGGCGCCCCCATCCATCCAGCCAACAGTTGGACTGTTCAAATCGGATTGAACTATCGGGAAGTTGCCGATGAGGAACATAACGTGTAAGCGAATTACCTTCCGTCCGTGCAACTGTTGGACTCTAAGGCGACTGGGCGTGGCGCTTGGGCGATAATCGGGTTTTTGTTATGAATCGCCATCAATTCATGTAACTGCTGCAAGCTTTGAATACGAACGTGCGCGGCGCCATGGCGAGGGCCACATCTTGAAGCCACCCGCCTTCCATCCGTGCAGCCGTGAGAACTATCAAGCTTCAGGATAACATATCGTGAGGAAGGCTCAGGCGAAATGTCCAGACCGCCTGACCGACACGCTTGGTCGTGCGGCGAGGAGCTAAGTATGTGTGTGTGTATATATATATATATGTGTATATGTAAACCTTCCTCCCGTCCCCGCGCGTCCCATAAAGGAACAAGTAGAAGAGATGGACAACTCGCATCCCTGGGCGTTCCTCCTCCCTGCTCCCTCCCGTCAGGAATTTTTTGGAATCCTGCAGAGCCCTCCACGAACCCGTGGAAAGATGTGGAAGCATGCGGACAGCCCCCCCTCCAAGAGAGGCCGAAAGCCTCCCGATCCTTGCGAAAATCTTGGGCTTCGAAAGCTGCGGGGCAGGTCGACGTCGTGATGCAGAACGCCAACGCCTCTAACGGCGGCCCCTTCGAGTTCCTGGCGCGCTTTGCCGGCCCCATCGCTTGGCTCCTCCGCCGCGGGCGCGGGGGGCCGCGCGAGCGGGAGGGCCTGGAGACTGGCGGGGATGGAATGGAGGTTGATGCAGCGTAGGCAGGGGCGCGGGCAGTGTTCTCTCGTGGGGTGGATGGTGGAGGGAGGAGGGAGAGGAGGATCTTGTCCTTCTCCTGCGTTCCTCCCTTTCTCCCTCCTCCTTTCCCCCTCCCTCCTTCCTCCCTCCCTCCTCCCTCCTCCCTCCTCCCTCCTCCCTTTCTTTCTCCTCCCTCCCTTCTCCTTCTCCTCCCGCTTCCTCCCTTTCTCCCTCCTCCCTCCCTTCTCCTCCCTCCTCTCGCTTCCAGGCAGTCTCTGGACACAGATGCCTGCGCCGTGCGTGGTAAGCTGCCTCGACATCTCATGCGTGCACCGCTCTCTTAGGCAAAATAGGCGACACACCCAGAGCAGTGAACTGGGGATGCGTAGAGTACATACTTCGAGACGTGCAAGCCGTGCTCCCACGCGCCTTTCGCCTCAGCATTCTCGGACAAACTGCACAACGGAAATACATGCATGAAGGCTACCCTTCGTGCTCTCACCCAGTGCCGTCTGCTACCTCCAGGGCATCATTGAGGCTCTGAAGATCATCCATCCACACACACACAGCTCCCTGGACTTGGTATGAGGAACTTCCATAATCAAATGTGTGAGCTGAGGACTCCCCGTCTCGGACATTCTGCCACGTGTTTTCCGCTCCTGGCCCCCCTCCCGCTAATTTCTCTCGTGCTCCATCTTTTTCCCTCACCGTTCCGTTCGGTTTCTCTTCTCCTGTTTCAGTGGCTGCGCTAAATGCACGTGGCAGGTAAGGAAGACAAAGCGGGCGGGCAGATAGGAGCGATCAGTCTTAACATGATTCTTATTGCTGCTGCTTTTGTTGCTGTTGTTGTTGCTGCTGCTGTTATGGTTATTATGGTTGTCGTTGTCGGTGTCGTTGTCGTCGTGGTCGTCGTCGTCGTCGTCGTCCTCGTTGTTGTTGCTGTTGTCGTTGTTGTTGTCGTGGTGGTAGTTGTTGTTGTGGTTGTTGTTGTGGTTGTGGTTATTGTGGTTGTGGTTGTGGCTGTTGTTGTTGCTGTTGTTGTCGTTGTCGTTGTCGTTGTTGTTGTTGTTGTTGTTGTTGTTGTTGTTGTTGTTATGTGTTGTTGTTGTTGTTGTTGTTGTTGTTATGATGCTTGTTGTTGTTGTGGTAGCGGTTGTGGTTGTTGTTGTCGTTGTTACGGTTGTTGCTGTTGTTGTTGCTGTTATTGTTGTCGTCGATGTTGTTGTCGTTGTCGTCGTCGTTGTCGTTGTTGTGGTTGTGGTTGTTGTCGTTGTCGTTGCCGTTGTCGTTTTTGTTGTTGTGGTGGTGGTGGTGGTTGTTGTTGTTGCTGTTGTTGTTTTCCTGTAGTAGTAGTAGTAGTCGTCGTCGTCGTCGTCGTAGTAGTAGTAGTAGTAGTAGTAGTAGTAGTTGTTGTTGATGATGATGAGGACGTGTTGCTAGTGCCCCGGGAGGAGTTGCGCGCGCGGGGGGGGGGGGACGCAACGCAACCGCGCAACGCTCGAGCGCGAGCGCGGTTGCGTGCGGACCCCCTCCCTCGCAACGCCCGCAGGTGGTTGCTTTGGTTGCACGTGTCCCGCCGAAGGCCCCAAGAGGCATCAGGGGGCGCCAGTGGCTGCGCTCGCATGCGCCCACCGCGCGCATGCTGGCACACCCCTCATTCGTTTCGTGGCCCCACAGGGAGCTCCACCGAAGCCTCATTTCGGCACACCCCTCTCGAGGATCGTGGCCCTGGCTCCACAGGGAGCTTCACCGAAGCTTTATTTCGGGACACCCCTTCTCGAGGATCGTGGCCCTGGCCCCACAGGGAGCTCCACCGAAGGTTCATTTTGGCATACCCCTCTCGAGGATCGTGGCCCTGGCCCCACAGGGAACGCCACCTAAGGGTCCTTTGCGCACACCCCTCTGGAGGACTAGCAGTATTATCAAGACTAGTACTAGTACTGGTGCTAGTACTCGTAGTAGCAGTGGTGGTGGTACTCGTTGTAGTAGTCGTATCATGATTGATAGTAGTAATAGCAATAGCTGTAGCCATAGAGATATCAGTATAGTGGTGGTAGCAATGCCTGTAGTTCTATCATGTTTGGTGTCAGTAGTAGCAGTAGCAGTAGTAGTCGTAGTAGTAGTAGTAGTAGTAGTAGTAGTAGTAGTCGTCATAGTAGTCGTAGTAGTAGTGGTAGTAGTAGCAGTAGTAGTAGTAACAGTAGTAGTAGTAGTAGTAGT
>CAUYUJ010019355.1:50000-58026 GCA_963575745.1 Prorocentrum cordatum | reverse complement strand
GGGACGTCGCAGGGAACACGTGGCTGCCGCGGTCCAAACAAGCAGGGCACAGCTGCCTCAAAGCCACGAGGGCAGTTCTACCCATGGAGCGACCATGACTGTTGGACTTGCAGAACGAGCTTGCGCAGGGATCGCCTGCACAACGGTGCTTTTACGCTCGCGGTAACCAACCCTGGAGATCCAGGACGCGCACCCTCTTGCTCGCATGCCGCGCCCCTCGGCCCGGCACTCTTCCCGCGCACCGCGTGAGCACTATGCTGTGTCGGCACCAGTGAGATCCGAGGCGGGAAGTTATACATGACCACCGCCTGGAGGGTCAGTGTCGGAGCCTCGACAGGCGGTGGATATGGACATATTCGGGCGCCCGGGGGCCGAAATGTATCCATATCCACCGCCCGCTGAGGCACCAGGACGTCGGTTCCCGGGCGGTGGATCTGGATAAATCCCCACCTCGCAGCGAGAGGGAACGCTCTCTTCTTGTGACGGGTGCCCACGGCAGCGTTGTCCCGTTGGTCGGCTGCAGCTCCTCCTTTGCTTCCTCGCTCCCCAGGGCCTCCAGAGGGGTCTCCGGAGGCCCCCCCGGCGAAGCTTTTCTGCTGACGCCCTTCCGTCGACCCCCTGAGAAGGAGGGAGAAGGAGGAAGAGGATGAATTGAAAGCGACGGTGAGAATTAGGATGAAGTCGGGCCTGTCCCTCTACAGGAGGAATGTTCAGCAATAGTAAACAAAATAGTCGGGGTACGATTTTTGGAGTATTTTTTGGTTATTTTTGATTATTTTGCGAATGTTTTCAATTTCTCCTGGAAGATCGGCCTGTAGGGGGACAGGCCCGACTTAAAGTTAGGAGGAGAGTGAGGAGGGTGAAGACGACAGGAAGGTTGTTGATGATCTGTGGGCCTTGTCGAGGCTCCGCTCGTGGAGCCTCTTTGGTTCAGGCGAGTCCGTCGGGGTTCGTCGCTGGGGCCTCCTTCATTCCGAGGTGGTCGGGGCAGGTTCCTGGGAGAGGGGGTGCGAGCTTCCTTCGTTGGACAAGCCGCCAGGCTCGCACACCCGTGTCGTCGGGGGCCGCCTGCAAGCAGGCGGGGCGAGGTAGCCTCGAGCGCGCTGCACTGGGGCCCCAGGCGGCGTGTGCGCTCGAGCGGGCAGCGGTGGGGCGGTGGATGGACCTTCAGCATCTCACCTTGAGCCACAATGGCTACAGTGCCGTTTTTAATGCATGCTCCGCGTGCGGATCATGTATTAAAAATGTAGGGATTTAGCATTAAACACATAGATGAGTTCATGCATAAATTTACTCATAAATTAGTCATGTATTTAAATCCAATATTTTTTTAAAATCCTATGTGTTAAAAACTGCCCTGCACGGAGTCGTCGGGTGAAGCTCCCGCCCCCCCTCTGGCGGAGCCGACGCAGCGGTCGGCCGCGGAGCCGCAGGCCGCGGCCGCCGGCAAGCTCGTGATGGGCGACCAGAGGATGGCCGCGGCGGTCACCGTCGGCGAGACGCCCGCGGAGCCATGAGGCGAGGCCATCCTCCATCCTCCCTCCGGAATTCCTCCTTCCTCCTTCCTCCTTCCTCCCTCCTGCCTTCTGCCTCGGGCCCCCCCCTCCTCCATCCGTCTTCCGCGTAATGAGCTCCTCCCTCCTCCTTCCTGCCTCCACCTGCCTCCCCCTCCCTCCTCCGTCCTCCCTGCTGCCTCCTGCTTCCTCCTCCTCGATTCTGGCCCAAACCATTTTGGCTCAAGTTCGAAACGCTTCCCCAGCGCTTCGAGCTTGGACGCTGCCGAGGGGAGGCTCTGCGTCCCTTTCCGAGAACAGGCCTCGACATCCACTGCGTGCGCCAATGCATGTCCGTTCTGGCCACTGCTACCTCTTGTGGTGGCGCACTGCCAGGACTGGGCAAACTGAGGGGTTTCCAGATCCTGGGGCTGGCAGTGATGCGTCGGAATTCCTTCACGGCCACTCCGTCCGCGATGGGAAAGAGGCGAGACCGTCGTGCTGCCTAGGAGTCGACCGAAGAGGCGTTCCTGGCCTCTGCGACGCCAGTCGTGAGCCGTCGCCGTGATCGTCCATGCCGTCGTCATTCCTCGCCCCGACGTCCACGTTCGATTTCTTCTGAGAGGGATGACCGCAGCAGATCAGGTTCTGGAAGCGAAGGTCAGAATGAGTCGGGTGAAGGCTCCACCTCGTTCGTTGACTACACCAAGCTGGACTACGCTCACATCGCCTAGCACGTCACGCGCCAGCCATCACCGATGCGCTCTCTGCCTCGCTCAGTGAGCACGAAGGTTGCAATGCAGATCGATGCAACGAGCAACTCCATCATGTTTGAGTTCGCCAGCTACAAGACACAAGGTGACGCTCCTATGGCAGCGATCGAAGCCATGCTCGAGTCGATCCAGGTCCCCAACCAGGATGCTGTGATGGGAAGTGGTGCTGACGCCAATGGTCAACCTCGCCAGGACCCCTGGGCTGCCTTCGGTGCCCCCAACAAGACTGAGCAACTCGAGGGCTCGGTTAAGGCCTTGACCCAGGAGGTTCGCGAGCTCAAGAAGCTCATTCAACGTGATGGCGTTGGTCATCGTCCTGCTGGTTCGGTCGGCAGCGCGAACCCTCCTGCCAGTGGTGATTTGTCCGCCATCAACGATTGCAAACGCGGCACTTTCCCGAGGTGCATCACGAGCGTGCAGAAGACGGCGCACTTTGAGCAGTTCCTTTGCCCGATGGTCCCTGCGTATCTATTTGCCTCAGCCACACCACAGCTGACGGGAGCATCCAAGAGTTACGGCCCCACCTTCTCGAATGCTGCCGGGGTGAGGAGTTTTTCCGAGTCCATGAGTGACAGATTTCAGAGCTGGCAGGGCCCGCGTACCTCCTCGTCATGCCCTCTCCGCGGGCGTCAGGACTTGCCCATCGACGTGAGGGCCAAGCACAGGGCTGGCAGCCGCCTCTGGGAGGACATGCTGAGCCTCGTTACCAATGCCAGGTTTCGGATCACAGGCTCGGGTCAACGGCTACCAGGACCTGGTCCACCCCTCGTCCAAGGGGGGCACCTGTGAGCTCTTCTGGATCAAGGGCTCGGAGTTGCCGGAGTTCACGTTCGAGCCCGTCCTTGCCTTATTCGCGCGGTGGCGCATCCCCGAGCAGGAGGTCACCGCGATGGTCGGCAGGCTCTCCGACTTGATTTGACGTTTTCATGAGCATGGGCGCCCTCGGGATCAGGATGCTTTTGCTCCTCCTCTGGCGACGGGTGCAGCATCGAGTCGGCCTCCTCTTCTCCAAGGGCTGCCTGTTCACCGTTTCGCGCTGGCAGTAGGAGCCATTGCGCCCGAGCTTGCTCTGTGCAGTCCTTTTCTCTCCCCGCTCGTTCCCTGGCTCCTCGTCTTCGTCGTCTTCGTCTTCGCCGTCCTCTTTTCGTCTTCGTCGTCATTTTCGTCTTGCCGTCCCCTCTTCGAAGAGGCTGAAGCCATTCAGCCGACCCCCAGAAGAGGCGCGGAGTCCACGGTTGATGCGTTGGGGGCTTCCTGGGCACTATTTGGGGACTTGTGTGGGCGCCGTGAGAGCTGTTTGGGGGGCTGGTGGAGCCTCTTGGGGACAGTTTTGAAACGTCATCGGGGCTGTTTTGGGGCCTATTTCGGGCCTCTTTCGGGCCTCTTGGGGCTTATTGTGGACCTATCTATGTTGGGCCGCTTGGGGGCTTCGTGGGGCCTTTTGGGCGATATTTGGCCGTCTTGGGCCTCTCTATGGGCCGTCTTGGAAACCTTTTGGGCTGTCCTGGGGCCTTCGCAGAGGCCTCTTCGGCAGTTCTGGGGCGGTCTATGGGGCCTCTTGGGCCATTTTGGAGCGTCGGAAGCTCGAGAAGACGATAACCCCAGAAACAATGAAACGCTTAGGGAGAACCATTAATTCTTGCCCCTCGAGGCCCTCATGGGAAAGCTCTTGGGCCTCTCTTGGGGCGTCGTGAAGGCGTCTTGGGGCGTCCTGGAGCCATCGTAGGCGTCTTGGGTCAATTGGTTGGCGATTCGGGGCCGTCTTGGAACGTCTTCGAGGCCACGGAGTGTAGATTTGAAAGCGCTGGGGTGCGCCGAGGAGCCCGGATCCCCTCCTTAAGCGAGATTTTGGTCCTTGTGGGAGGAGGAAAGGGGAAGGGTCTGACGGGGTTCGGACGAGGATAAGTCCGTGACGAGGATAAATCCGTTCCAGAGCGTTCCGGAACGTTCCCAAAGCGTCCCAGAACGCTCTGTGAAGGCCCTGGCGCCCACGACATCCTCCAGAACCGCGGGATCTCATAGATCCTCGGTTTATCATCGCCCGATTTTATCTTGGTCTTGGCTTCGTCTTGGAAGGGGGAGGGGGGCAGCCAGTCATCACACACGCTGTCGCACCCGCCAGGCCGGAGTCGGCGGACTCTGGTCTTGCTACTGCTCCTCCTCCTCCTCCTCCTCCTCCTCCTCCTCCTCCTCCTCTCAAGCCACGTCGGCTCGAGTGGCCCCCCGCAGCGCCGCTCGGCCGTCGTCCCGGGGCTTAATGTGGGGTGGTGCGCCGCCCCCTGCTGCTTGAGGTCCAGGTGCTCCTGGCAACGCCGGGTTGAATTCGTATGCCTCCCACTTCGATTGCATGCTGCAGCTCTTCGCCTTCCAGGTGGTCTTCCTCGTGTTCATGGGGCTGTGCTACTTAGCTGGCGGGCTGCTGGGCGTGCAGTTGCACGGTGTGCTCATCATGCCGGTACTTTGTTCGAGGCGTTTTTGTTATTATTTGCGGGGCTGGGCTCATTTCCACTGGATTGGTTTTGTTCAGTTGATTTTCTGGTGGGAGTTGGCTCAGTGCTTTTTGATGCAGGGCGAGGGACGAGCCGTGGCGGCTAGCATTCCCCTCGCCCAGGGCCTGGTGTGCCCTTGTGCCGTATCGGCGGCTGGTGGAGTCATGTGTGCGTTGTCGCGATGTGGATGTGGCCTTCGGCCTAGGCTTTCTGCGTGTCATTCGCATCCTGGCTCTTCTTCGTTGTCGTGCTGGTGCTGGCGGTGTTCTTCATCATGTATGCTCGCGCGTTGACGCGCGGCATTGTGCGGTGTGGTGGTCATGGCTGGCGGCTTTGGTACAGTATTTCAGCTTGGTGTTTCGCGTTGTGTGTAGTATCAATTCCCTCTCTTGCTGGTGGTTGCAAGAAGCGTGAGCTCGCCACATACCTTGGGAGTATTGCTGGAGTGGCAGTTGTATTACGCACGGCGGGCAGCATTCGCGCGGGTCTACTTCATCATTGTCTTCCTCGCCTTCGGCTTCCACGTGTGGGTGGTGCTGTCGTGAAGCGGCCTGTGACGGGCTGCGTGAGATGTGTGTGGTGTGAAGCATGCGCCCTGGCTAGACCAGGTCCCCGCCGAGCGCTCATCATCATCCTCCTCCTCCTCCTCCTCCTCCTTCCATCTCTTCTCCCCCCTTTCCTCCTGCTTCCTCCTTTCCCGCTCCACCTTCTTCTCTTACTTCTCCGTTCCCCCCCTCCTCCCCCTCCCTCCCCAGAGATTCGGCCCTGTTTGGGGACCTCAGGCGACGTTTTCTGTAGTGTTGTCGTGTCCCCTCCTTCCTCTTCCACCACCTCCTCCTCCTCTTCCACCCCTCGTCCTTATGAAAAGCTCTCCTGGCCGCGCCGCCAGTTGTGTCAGTTGGACGGGCCAGACATTTCGCCTCGCATTTCTCCACATGGATGTCGCTGATGCCTGAATTTTCCTACGGGTCAATCTACGAGCGAAGGGTGTGCCCTTTTCAAAATGTGGTCTTTGCCTGAGCACAACGCACATCAATTTTCAAGGTGTCAAAAGCAACATGTATGGAAGGCGCATTGTTTTTCAAATGTGTCTCTCGCCCTAGCGGTGTGCACGTTCGTCCTACAAGTGTCCAGGGACGGACGGGGGTTGGTTTTCAGCATATGGTTTCCGCACCAGCGCCGCGCACAGCCGCCCAAACACTTCCCAGCAGTTGCGCGCATGAGTGGAGGGTTGTCCACGATTTCTGTGACTTCTTCAATGTTCGGCCATGCTTGTAGAATTGTGCAACATCCACAAGGATACGGTGGGGGCATTCGTTAAGGAATGGGCTCAGGAGGCTTCAGACCCTGGTGGATTCCCTATCCAATGGGGGGCGGCGGCGATGTCCATGGCCGATGCACGATAGGAGCTCCGCTGGCTTCCAGACCCTGGATTCCTGATGGCGTCCTCATCCTGCCGCCCGTGGCGTCGGTGGCAGCGGCCTGCGGCTTCGCCTCGGCCGAGGAGGCGCGAGCCCGCGGGGCGTCGGCGCGCCTGGCGAGGACCGCCGCCGCAGCGGCCCTCGAGCGTGGCTAGCGCAGCAGTGCATAGAATTCACCACGGGCCTCTGCTGGGGTGCCCCTTGACCAGGATTTCGAGGCGAATCCAGCAGTGGAGACGAAGGCTCTCCAGAGCGGACAGCCATATCGGCATGTCTTGTTTCTGCTGACCCTCCGCGTGACGCAGCCCCTCCCCCCTCCCTCTCCTCCCTTCCCCTCCTTCCCGGCATTCCTCCGCGTGACGCAGCCTCTCCCCTCCCTCTCTTCCCTTGCAGAGAGGAACCACAAAAAATGCTCCACCGCAGGGGGCGGCGCACTTCAAAGCGGGGCTCCCGTTGGAGACATCTCCTCCTCCTTGGCGCTACGCTACGCTACGCTACGCTAAGCCATACGCCTAAGCGCTCCTTGGCGCCTCCTCCTTGGCGGCCGGGGGCACGTACACAAAGCGTTGCGCAAAGGGCTGCACGGGCGGAGGCGGCTCCTCTCTCCCACGAGAGCGGGCTTGCTCGCGGGGCGCCTGCCGGAGCTCGGCGACCCTGCGCCGTGGCCCTGTCTGCAGCTGGCGGGGTTGCCAGCCGCTGTTTTTCAGAACGGGGCTCCCGCCGGACGGACTGGGTCCGAATGCCTGTCGGGCATTCACGAGGAGAGGGCAGGGAGCGGGAGGGTGTCCTGCGGCCTCGCTCGTGCCTCCTGGGCTTCCTCTGGTCCCCCTCCTACCTCCTTCCTCTCTCCTCTCTCGTCCCTCCTCGACGTTCGAGGTCCAAGGATTGATGTTTTAGGGCGTTTCTGGAGGGCCTCCAGGGGTCTCCTGGGGCCTTCGTGGGCCTTCGGGGACCTCCAAGATCTTCGAGGACCTCCGGAGACTGCTGGAGGTCTCTGGAAGCCTCCTGCTCTTCGTTCTCCTCCACGTCCTCCTTCTCCTCTCTCCTCCTCCCTACTCTCTCCTGGATGCAGTGATTCTTGGCTGGGCATCAACACTCCAAGACGCAAGTCGCTGCCCTTGCGCGTTCCGTTTCGCATGGCCTGGCGCGGCTGCGCACCGCGTTTCTTCACGAGGCCGCAGCACCTCAAGAGTGCAAGTTGGTGTCCTTGCGCGTCCCGTTTCTCGTGGCCGTATGTAGTAGTAAATCCTGATTTTAGGATGGGCTGCAGCATTTCGAAACACAAGTCAGCGCCCTTTGGTGCCCAGGGTCTCATCCCCGTGCGGTTGCATTCTGTGATTCTCGGACGGGCTGCAGGGTTTCGAAGCGCATGTTTTGGCAGTCCGGCTGGCAGCTTCATGGTAGTGCAGCGTCGCCTTCTCTTACAAGGCTCAGCATGCTGCGATGTGGGAGCGACTGGCTATCATTGCGCGTGGCCACCAAGGACCCCGTGATGGCTTGTGTTGCCCAGCCCCGCGCCTGTCCAGACATTTTCGTTCAGCACCGGGCGACGAGATGTGTGAATATCCTGCGCCTCTGGCCTGGCCAGGGGCGGCGGACATGCACATGCCTCGTCCTCCGATGCTGTGGCGGGGCACTTGACACCCTCGGCTGGCACCCTTGGGTGGTGGCTCTGCTGGGCTGCCTACAGCGGGACTCCAAGCTGCGGGGCCCAGGAATATACGCCACCACAACCTCCCTTACCCCCTTCCCTCTCCCAGAGAAGAAGGAGGAGAAGAGGAGAGTAGAGGAGGGAGGAGGAATGGAGGTGGTGGTGGTGGCGTATACTCTTGGGGCACTCTTGGTCTCAG
>CAUYUJ010019355.1:32500-47500 GCA_963575745.1 Prorocentrum cordatum | reverse complement strand
GAGTAGGAGGATGAGGATGATGAGGTGGAGGAAGAGGGA
Organism: Prorocentrum cordatum; assembly: GCA_963575745.1. Taxonomy (NCBI): domain Eukaryota; class Dinophyceae; order Prorocentrales; family Prorocentraceae; genus Prorocentrum; species Prorocentrum cordatum. Next base: position 47,461 of record CAUYUJ010019355.1, on the reverse strand, counting down.
GGAGGAGGAGGACGAGGAGGAGGAGGAGGAGGATGAGGACCAGTGTGAACCCAAGAGTCATCAACGATGTTGGAATACACCCTCCCTCCAAGCTCCCTTTTCAAAGGCCTCTACAACGGTGCATGTCCATTGAGGGCATTGCCTCGTTGGAAGACAACAGTTTGAAGACCCTGAGGCATGCGAACACATTGTTCTCGGGAATCTAACGCCACTGATCAGCCTGACTGTTGCGTCTTGACGATCGTGAACCGTGCCAGAACGCCACTCGTGGGACTTAACACCGCGAATCAACATGATTGTTGCACCCGCATAATCCTGAATCCTTCCAAAGCGCCATTGCTGGTACAGTGATCATGGGGACTCGTCAAACTCTTGCAAATTGTCTAAACGAAGGTGCGCGGCGCTAAGGCGAACCGCCCTCAACCCGTGAAGCTCTTGCAATTTTTGTAAAACGGACGTGCGCGGCGCTAAGGCGAGAGCCACATTTTGGAAACGATTCGCCTTCAATCCGTGAAACTCTTGCATTTTAAAAAACCGAATGTTGGCGGCGCTAACGCGAGAGCTACATTTTGAAAACGACCCGCCCTCCATCTGTGAAATTGTTGGCAATTTTTAAGCTTCAGAATCATAATAATGAGGAAGGCTCAGGCGAAACGCAGGGGCCACCCCAAAAACTTGCCTCGGGGTGCGACAGGGAGAAGTTATTGTAAAGGAGAAAGAATTGGAGGAGGAGGAGGAGGCGGAAGAGGAGGAGGAGGAGAGGGAGGAGTTCGAGATGGACGATGATGATGCTGATGATGATGCTGATGATGATGATGATGATGATGATGATGACGATGATCATGATGATGATGCTGATGATGCTGACGATGATGCTGGACGGGGAGGAGGACGAGGAGGACGAGGAGGAGGAGGAGAAGGAATGTCTTGCTTTCTCACTAGCCCATCGCGGACTCAGCCAGGCGTGGCCAGGTCCGCGCCGGCCCGCCACGCCTGCCGCCCCGGTCTTTTTCAACAGCCGCCCGCGTCTGAGTGTGACGACGGGCGGGGCACCTCTGCGACGAGCGAGCGCCGAGGACGAGGAGGACGAGGAGGAGGACGAGGAGGCTCAGCACGAAGAAGACGGGGTCCTGGAGGAGTGGGGCCCCGTTTTCGTTCGCCATCTGCGGGCTCCCAGGGGCATGTCCTTGGTTTCGGGCCCCCCAGGACCGTCAAAGTCGGTTCAGGATGAACATCTGGTCCGCGGGGAAAGCTCCGTGAGGATCAGAAGGCGTTTCCACCATCACATGATTCCTTAATGCCAAGAGGAGTAGTGGTAGAAGGAGGAGGAGGAGGAGGAGGAGGAGGAGGAGGAAGAAGAGCAGGATCGAGGCTCGATGCTTTTGGACGTTCTCTGCCCTTGTTGGGCCCCCCCTGATTTTTTTCGGTGCCACGGCCAGATTGCCCTCGAGGCTCTTTTGACGAGGATGAGGATAAGGATGAGATAGTTGGATGAGATGCCTGGATGAGGGTGGATGATGATGCTGATGATGAGGAGGATGATGATGACGATGATGATGATAATGATAATGCTGATGCTGATTATGATGGTACTGATGATGATGCTGCTGCTGATGATGATGGTGACGATGATGATGCTGATGATGCTGATGATTCTAATGCTGCTGCTGCTGATGATGATGAGGATGATGATGATGACGATGACGATGACGATGATAGTGATGATGACGATGATGATGCTGATGATAATAATGATGATGCTGCTGCTGATGATGATGGTAATGACAATGATGATGATGATGCTGATGCTGCTGCTGATGATGTTGTTGCTGCTGATAATGATGTTAATGATGACGATCATGTGATGATGCTGATGATAATGCTGCTGCTGACGATGATAATGCTGCTGCTGATGATGATACTGATGATGCGGATGATGCTGGTAGTGCTGCTGATGATGATGATGATGCTGCTGATGCTGATGATGATGATGCTGCTGATGATAATGATGATGATGATCACGACTGCTGCTGCTGCTTCTGCTAATGATGATGCTGATGATGATGCTGCTGCTGCTGATGATGATGATGATGTTGATGATGATGATGATGATGATGATGATGGTGATGATGATGATGATGATGATGATGATGATGATGATGATGATGCTGCTGCTGCTGCTGCTGCTGATGATGATGATGATGATGATGATGATGATGATGATGATGATGATGATGGGGAGGGGAGGAGGAGGGAGGAGGAGGAGGAGGAGGAGGAGGAGGAGGAGGAACCTGAGGGTGGATAACGAGGGCGACGAGCAAGCGGACGTGATGAGGAGCACAGGCACGATCGCGTGCGTGCGACCCGCGCTGGTGGCGGGTTCGCCAGTTTTCGCCGGCGGCGCCCCGCCGGGCGCCGGCCCGGCCCACGCCTCTCCAGCAGACCTCCAGGCTGCGCGGTCTCGCGGCGCGGGCCCCTGAAGAATTCTCGCTCCGCTTCCGCCAGCCCGGCCACTCGTCCTCCCCAAAACTCCGCCGACCTGATCTCTGCAATCCGTTTTTTTCCCTCGAGGTCGGCTCCCGCGGCCCGTTTTCGAGCCCCAGGGCCTCCAAAAACGGACCCGGGTCGACAGCCTGGATTCAGGGAAGGCGTCGGGGCCTTTGGGGCCGCGCGTGGAAAGAGTCACACTGTCGGATGTGTGTGTGTGTGTGTGTGTGTGCCCTCGTAGGTCACCCGATCTCGGCGCTTCGCCCACCGCTGGGTTCGCCTGCTCCGGCGGCTCCCCCACTGGTGTGGTGACCACATCCACACGTGACACGCTTTTCTCCTTGCAGCCGTTGGCTGCCCGTCCGACGTCAGCCCCCACGGACTCCGTCGAGGCTGGTATTATCGACTGGCCTGGTCGCTCGGTACCTGCCCATGTGGTGTCTGCTCCCCCATCTGCCCTTGCCCGGCCGCCGCTGGGCTGCCATCCCCCCCCCCCCAGGTGCTGCCCGGTGCCTTGGCTGGCCCCCCCCCCTCGGCGCTCCCTCCGCCGCAGCCAGTGACTTGCCTGAGCGGGAATTTGCGTCTAGCGCGCCCCACTGATGCCCTATCGCTGGAGCAGTAACCTCTGCCCAGCCGCCGACGCAAAAGATGTGTGTGTGTGTGTGTGTGTGTTTGTGTGTGTGTGTGTGTGTGTGTGTGTGTGGGTGTCTGTCCCGCAGCCTGTGGCAGGCCCCGCGACCGTGCAGCAGCGCAGCAGCGCGGCAGGAGGGAGGCCGAGCTCAGGACCCGTCTAGTCGGTGCCTAGTCTGAGCTGGCGCGGGTCTCAATTTCGGGGAACCGTGAGACTCGAGTACGCCGCGACTTGGGTTTGCCGACGTTTTTTGACGAGCGCGTCTTGGATTTTGACGGTCCAGTTTTCGTGGGATGTCAGCAGCGGGAGCTCGCGTCAACTTTCAGACTGCGTCTCGTCATTTTCATGATGGCCCCGTCAGGCCAATCCGAGTCCCCCGAACCCGAGTCTTACGTCTCCCCGATAATTGCCCCCTGCTTGCTCGCAGCCTGGTTCTCCCCCTCCTTTATCTTGGATGCTTTCTGGGGGCTTCTTCGGGGCCTCTTGGGATCCTCTTGGGGGCTTCTGTCTGTTGGAGCATCTTAGGTTGAGTAGGGCCGAGGGTCAGAGAGCGCCTTCCTTTGCAGGGCCACCAAAAAGGAACGTCAATGTGGTCAAACGCCTCGTTGGTTAAGCCGGCGAAGATCTGCAACATCCAACCATTCGCTTGTGTCCAAAGTTTTGGCTTGACGCCAGGTGTTGTGCATCAGTTTCAGCTTGACCGAACAGATTGGTTGCGCCCCTTGACGTCCGTTTGGGGTGTTCTGCAGACCTGACTCAGGAGGAGAAGAAATACACAGACACAATTAATCCTCGATTCCCCAGAAAATGGGAAAATATGGGAATTGGGGGGAAGAGAAAAACCCAGAAAATATAAGAACATATGGGGAATCCTTTTATTTGTGTGTGTATTTATTTGTGTGTCCCAGGGCCCCTTCACTGACCCCCCAGCCCTATATTCAAATCTTAGGCTCAATTGTTTTACCGAGCTCTCCGGAAGAGGCTCGATCGAACCATCTTGGGAGCGTCTGGGCAGGTTTTGGGGCCCTTTTGGGGGCCCTCTTTGGGCTGTCCGTGGGGGTTTGGGAGCCATCAGGGGCCCGTCTTGGGGCTTCCCTGGGCTGTCTTGGTGGCTTCCTGCGGTGATGCGATGGTTTCCCGACGCGATCGGCAGTCGAAAAGCTTCGGAAGCCCACGCACCGAGATTCCCAGGTGTGTCTTCACTGTTTCTGGCCTCCTTGGGGATCGCTGTAATTACGTGTCTTTCTTTGTGCGGCTCTTGAGGGTGTCTTCGGGCCTCTTGGGGCCTCTCAGGAACATCTCGGAGCCTTCGGGAGGTCGTTGGTCCTTCCCGGGCTGGCCTTCGGGGATCTTGCAGCCGCTCCTGGGGCGGTCTAGGGCCTCCTTGGAGCCCTCTGGAGTCCGACACGAGCGTTCGGGAAACGAGCTCACTGACGCCTCGCGTGTCCCCTTCAGCTGTCCCCCCACCCGCTGGTCCGCCGCTGGGCTGCTGCGTGAGGGCTCGGTTTGCCGCTGTAGGTGCGGCCTCCCTCCGTCGCCTTAGGTTCATTCGTCGCTGCGTGCCCCGCTTTGACTGGACTCGCCGCCGGCGCGCTCGCCCGCGGCCGCTGACTAAAAAAGTGTCTCCTTCAGCCCACCCAGCACCGATTCCCACGGCAGGTCCGTGTCGTGCCGGCGCGGCGGTGACCCCGCCGCGGGTGCTCTGGGCGGAGCGCCGCCGGTGGCGTAGAACCGGCCAGTACGAAACGCTCTGAAGCCGCCGGTCGTTCCAGGGTTGAGCGGTCCTTTTAGTCAGCAGCCGCAGGCGAGAGCGCAAGCGGCGAGTCGAGTCAGAGCGGGCCGCGCAAAGACGAATTGCCTAAAGCCGGCGGGGCCTCAGGCATCACCACGGCGGACAGGGCCGGCGGGTGGGGGGATGCAGGCTGCGGCTGCCGGGGAGCTGAACCAGGGCAACGTGCAAATTGACCAACCGAGGTTGGGGCGCGGCGAAAAGGTTGAGCGATCCACGAAGTGTCAGAAACAGACGCCGGCGCCGTCACGACACGAGCCTGCCGCAGGCACTTGCTTCGACCGGGACCGCGCAGGAGCACGCAGAGGCACCTTGGAGAGCTGCCCGATCGCCTACGCGTTCCCCCTTTCGTGCCTTCTTCGGTGAGCTGGAGGACCGCAGGGGCGCCGCGAAGGTCCTTGCGGTTGGATCGAAGAAGCAACCGTGAAGGCCGTCGCTTCCCGAGGCTGTCCTGGGCTGCGTCTGGGGCGCTGCTCGGGGAAAGAGGGGCGTCGTGATTTTGGGTCCCCTCGTCGGAAACCAACAATACGCCAAAAAAGGAGCCCCCTTGGTGCGCCCATGGGGTGCTCTGCAGGGCCTTTGGAACAGTTTTGGGGCCCTTGAGGGCCTCTCTTGGGGCTCTCTCGGGCGACATATGGGGCATCTTGAGGCGTCAGGAGCCCAGCATCTTTGAAAAGGCGAAAAGCTCAAAATCATAGACACACATTCGGTGTTTAAAGGATTGTGCCCCCAAGGGGGGACCTTGGGCCCTTGGGAGGCTCGAGGCCCCTTGGGGCCGTCTTGGAGCCATGTCATGGCCTCTTCGAGTCATGCTGGTCGCGTTCTTCGACCATTTTGAGCAGTTTGAGCCATGTTGCTGACCGCTCGCCTCCCCCCTCCAAGCACAGGGAAGGATTTCCACTAACAAGGCGGGCGAACCTATCCAGCCAGCGCCCGGCGAGGACGCCCGCGTGCCCGTCTCTCCCAGACGGCCCGAGGCGCTCCCACGACGGCCGAAGACGGCCAGAGGAGGAGGAGGAGGAGGAGGAGGAGAAGGAGGAGGAGGAGGAGGGGGAGGAGGAGGAGGAGGAGGAGGAGGAGGAGGAGGAGGAGGAGCGAGACGAGGCCAGTCAAGACGAGACCAGATCAGACAGGACGAGGCGAGGCGAGACACGAAGCGCCAACACAGCCTCCAGGTCGGCCCAGGCCAGCCCAAGACGTCCGAGGAGGGCCACCGATTGCAGACCCCGAAGGGCTCCATCGGCCTCGTGGCCTCGAGAGGGCTCCCAGACGGGCCCAGGAGCGGCCCAAGACGGCCCCCGAGCACCCCGAGAGGGCCCCAAGAGGGCGGCCCACGAGGGCCCCCCGCGAGCGCAGGAGGGCCCCGCGACCGCGGCAGACTCGTGAGGATGTCAGCGAGGGAGCACGTCGTTGGCACAAGGGGCGGCCCTGGGAGGCGCCTCCGAGGCCCCTGGAGGCTCCCACGGACCGTCACGAGGGCGTTCTCGTTGACCCCCGAGATGCGGGACTCCTCCTTGACCGAGGAGAGCGCAGGGAAGCTAGGGGAAAGTCCGAGGCCCAGGATAACACATACACACAAGCGGAGGGAAAAACCAAACGGAGGAACAAATACGCAAGTGGAGGAAAGCCCAGACCGAGGAAAGCCCCGACCGGGGAGCATTCGACGGAAGCATGGCATCCTGAGAGACCTTTGAAAGGATTCCATGCGCCCCCAAAGAGGCCCCCACTAGGCCTCGGGGAGGGCCCAGAGGGCTTGTGGGACCAGGCGGGCATTTTTTTGACCGCACGTGCTTCGAGGCGGGATTCGCCCCTTTGAAGCTGCAGAGCCCCTACCAGACGACTCACGTGCATCCAATCGCTCCACCACCGCGCAGGCGCGGTGCCAGATTCCCGCCAGCCTCCCGCCAGCTTCCGCCGGGGCGAGGTGCGCTTCAGGAGGGCCTCCTCCGCGGCGCTGCCCCCCCCCCCCCCCCCACCCCTGGAGCCCTCGAACCCCCATCCCCATGTGGGCCGCGATTCCGCCGACGGCCGCTCGCCCGACGGCCTGCAGGCCCGAAGCGCGGTCGTCTGGAGCAGCACCACGCCCAGCATGCTGCCCGCGACGCCCGGAGGTCTGCGCTCCCGACGCCCGTGCGCCCGCGCACCCCGCGGCTCCGCCGGCGAGGCCTGGAGGAGTGGCGTTTTGCGGGCCTCTCTCCTCTGGTGGTTCAAGGGTGGGGTCTTGAGGCATGGGGTCCAGATCGATGATCCGCAGGACGTGTGTCAGCCCAGGCCTGTGTTTGCCGCGCTCGGTTCCGCCGACGGCGCGCAGCCTGTGTCGGCCCTCCTTGCGCCGCCCGCGTCGTATTGAAGGGCCTCGGTGGACAAACACACGCCGGCGCCAGCACACACGCTCTGAGGAACGTCGACCTGAGGATGGGAAGGGATCCAGGGGTGGACTTGCATCGTCTACGGCACCTCGTCCTTGGGACCCTGGCCCTCAGGACCCTCGCCCCTGAGCCACCGACTCCTGGCCGGCCAGCCCAGCGGCGCGCACGGCAGGGGGTGCGGCGAGTGGGGGGGGGGCGGCAGGGGCCCTCTCCTCCCAGGCCTCCCAGGCGGTGGTCCACTTCGAGCCGCCTCGCCGAAGCATCGCCGAGGCGGCTCGATTTGGAGCCCGGTCTTCTGCACGCCGACGGCGCCGACGCATCGGCGATGCGCCGAGATCTACTCGGAGTCTACTGGGAAGGCCCCTAGGCAGGGAGCCTCTGGGGAGGGCTCGAAGGGAGGTTCCCAAGAAGGCTTCTTGGGAGCCTCCAGGTCCCTTTGAGAGGCACCCTTCCCAGCCCTCGCCTCCTTCCCAGCCTCCGCCGCCATCCCAGCTCCCGAGAGGGCTTCTCGGGAGAGGCCAGAGGCCTCTGCGGAGGCTGCCGAGAGGGCAGGACTGGCCTCCCTGGGAGCCTCCCGCCCCCCCAGAAGGCCAGGGGGGCTTCTGGCAGGGGCTGGAGTCTTCCAGGGAGGTTGCTTCGAAGGCTAGGCGTGCCTCCCCGACACCCGGCGTCATGATTTTTTCATGACGTGGGCCCCCGGAAGTCTGCACCCCTTCCCAGGCCCGGTTTTCTGATCTCGAGCAGTTTATTGACGGCTCCGGGGCTCGGCGATGGCCCCCGGAGGCCGAACACGGCCGAAAACCTCCTGTCTTGGATTTCTCGCGACGCGAGCACGTTCGGGCCTGCCTGCTCAGGAGCACCCCCCCCCCTCGCGCCATCCCCTCATGTCCGAGGCGGGGATTTATCCATAACCACCGCCCGAGGGATCGATCTTTGGGGACCACGGCAGGCGGCGGATATGGATATACTCGGCCCCCCGGAGGCCGAACTATATCTGTATCCACCGCCCGCTGGGGTCCCAGGACGTCGGTTCCCCAGGCGGTGGATATGCATATCTCCCTTCCCAGGCTCGGATCCAGTGCGCCCCAGGAGAGCAGGGAGCGGTGTGCCGCCTTTCTCTGGCCCGCGCGGCCTCTTGGCCGCCGCCACGGGCTGCACGGTTCGTAGGCGCCATGGGGCAGCGTGTGCCACCGCGCGAAAAAGCACGGCCCACCGCGCGGTCGTGCGTTCCCCCGCTTCAGTATCGTTTAACCCATCCCATCCCCACTAGGCCATGCATGGTATCTCCGCCCCGCCATCCCATCCCCCCAGTTGGGGATCTGCCCCTCGAACCCCGGAGGGAATAGCCCAATCGTATCCCCATCTGTGGGGGTAAACGGGCCAGTGCCCAGGCCACGCCAGTGCAGAACGGGATCGGTTAAACGATGCTCCGCGCGAGCGTGCGTTCCCCCTCTGCAGTCCACCCGCATAGTCAGGATGAGAAACTTTCCAAGTTTGTCCTTGCATCCTTCCCTTTCGGCCCATCCCTGGCCGCTTTCGCTGGCCGCGCCCTGCTCGCAGAGTGTCGACATGGCCTTCCAAGGCCCTCCCATCCTTATCGTCGTCCTTATTCTACGGGCTGACCGTGTCCCTTTTGCCGCGCGTGCTGCTGCTGCTGCTGCTGCTTCTTCTTCGTCTTCTTCCTGTCGCCGCCCCTGCGCCGGCCAACGCGAAGCGGTAGTAGCGGCTTGCGCACCCAGGTTTGGCCACCCCGCGTCCCCCGTTCAGCCGCGCAGCAGAGGTCACTCTTGCCCAGGGTCGCTCTTGCGTGTAGCCGCTCCAGATAGCCCCGAGTACTTCAGGATATCTGGGGACATTTTCGGGGATCTCCAGGGATCTCATGAGACCTCTGGAGGAGGGTCGAAGGTCGAGGTTCGATGAACGGATGGAGGCGGGAAGCGGGGAGACCATTTCGCGCGGTTTCAATCGGCGTAGTGCATCATCATCAGCCCCTCCCCTTGAAATATCAGCGTGCCGCCGCAGGGTGGCGGTGCTGGCTGTGACACGTGTCCTGTCCAGTGAGGGCGAGGTGGTTGGCACGCGTCGGCTCCTGCCGTCTGCAGCCCACGAGGCTCTGGATTCGTTGCCCAGGGCTTTCTCGTCCAAGGAGGATCGCCCTCCCCACACCTGATGGACGACTTTGACTTCCCCGTCGGCGATTTCGTCGGGGGTTCGTAGAGGAAGGTTTATCCCAGGGTGGGGCTGGGGAAAGGGCCTGGCTGGATGCTTCCGTTTGACGCGTTTCCTTCTTCCAGGGGCCGTTTGGCGCGATTTTTCTTCCAACCCCACCTTTGCCTCAACCCCACCGTTCTGCCCCCCGACTTCTGCAGCGCAGGGGGCTACACCGAGGCGCTTCTCGGCGCTCCAGAGGGGGCGCGCAGGCCCGCCCCTCCCAGCCCCGAGAGCCCAGGGGATGGAGGACGCCTTCTCTGCTGCGTGCGACGAATGGCGCCGCTCGCGGCCCCAGTGAGTGAGCGGCCCCAGGCCGCGCTCCTTCGCCCCACCCCGGTCTCCTATCGGCCTCGTCCCTCCCGTGCGGGGGCCCGGCGCGGCCTCCTGCTGCTCGCGGCAGCCGGCGTGCCCCACTGTGGCCCCGGTGCCTCTCCCGCGGGCCGCTGCCTCGCCCCGGCGGTGCCCGCCTTGTGCTCTCTGGCCTGCGACTGCCCCGCTTGGCATCGGGCGCGGGCTCTCCGTGCGGTCTTATCGTCTCGCGCCCTCGCCCGGCTCGATCACATGGGCGGGCCCTCAGCGGCGGTCGCCTGGCTCCGGGTCCTGCTCGCGCCACGGCCGTGCTTCATTTTGCGGCGTGCCTTCTATGGTCCGCTCCTGCGCAGTTGTTGCCCCTCCCGCTGGGCGCTGCACCACCTCTCGCCGTCACCCTCAGAGGAGATCGCCTGGTTGTGGCGCCTCGGTCGCTCCGCCCGAGCGGCTCTCACGTTTTTGGACGTGTGAATCCCCCCCCCCCCCCCATCCCCGCCCCGCGCGCGCGCGCGCCTCGGACGGCGCAGCCGCACTTCGTCCCGCTCTGGCTCCTGGCCCTCTATCCCTTGTCCCTGCGTGGTGGTCCTGCCCACTGCAGCCGCGGGAGGATGGGCTGGGCGCGGCGGGAGCTTGTCATTCGCGTGAAGCAGCCTGGCGCCGACCCCAGGGTGGACCCTCTGGGCGTGTGGCGCCAGCCTGCGCGGCGGCTTCGACCTGCCTGGGCCGTGCCGCTCTCCCGCTCGGGGGTTCGGCTCTTCGGTGTCCCTGCTTTGGTGGCCTTGCCCCACCGGTGCGCCTGTCTGAGCACCCCGGGCTCCTCTCCCGTGGGCTCTCTGCCCGCGGGCTGGGGCCGCCGCCCACAGGCCGCTCCCCGCCTGGGCCTCGCCTCGCCCTTCCGCCGCTCCGCCTCGCAGCGCTCGCCGCGCCCTCCCGCCCGCCCCTCGCCCTCTTCCGGCTGTCTTCCCCGCCTCCTGGCCCTCTGGTCGGGCCTTGGCCTGCCGGCCGCCTGCACTCGCCGGGCGCCCCCGCCTCCCGCCCCCCTGCCGCCGGCTGCTGCCTGGCGCCCTCGTTCCGCCCGCCCCCTCCTCTTTGGGCGCCGCTTCTGTCGCCCCTCGCCGGCTTCTGTCGCCCCTCGCCGCCCAGCTCTGGCGCCGCTCTCTCTGCCTCGCTGCCCCCCGCCTGCCGCCCTGTCTGGGCGCGGCCTCGGTCGCCCTTCGCCTGGCTTCCTCTGGCGTGGCCTCGCTCGCCACCTCCTCTGCTGCTCATCCCCCTCCCCGCCCGTGGGCCGCCAGCCTCGCCGCCGGTGCCGCGCCCTCGCCCTGGCCGTCCTACGGCCTCTCCGTCGCCACCACCCTCGCCGAGTCGATCGCCGACCACCTCGCCTATACGCGATCGCGGGCATCCTCACCATCGCCCCCGCCCATGCCCGTCGCGACGCCGGCTACGCCCCAGGGGCGTCCTGCTACGCCGTGCACGCGGAGCAACACGACGGGTAGCAGCGCCTCTACGATGGCAGCGGCGAGGAACAGCACGACAAAGAGCAGCAGCTGTATGCTGACGACTGCGAGCGGGACCAGCAGCGCAACAGGGAGTAGCATGGCCAGCACCAGCAGCAGTCGGAGGTCTTCGTCCTCGTGGTCCTTCCCCTTTTCCTCCTCGTCTTCCCCCTTCCTCCACTTGTCCTGGGCTTCCTCCTCTTTCTCCTCTGCCTCCCCTTCCTCGCCCTCATCTCCACCCCATCGGAGCCGTGAGGCAGGCAATACGACCCGTACCAGGATCAAAACGACGGAGAACAGCACAAATGCGAGCGGGACCAAGGGCACCACAAGGAGTTGGGCAACTAACAGCAGCAGCTCTACGTTGACACCCGCGACACCCACGAGCGGGACCAGAAGCACGGCAGGGAACAGCAGGACTGGGAGCAGCAGCTCCACGCTGACAACGCCGTGGCCGTGGTCGTGGTGGTGGCCGAGGGGCTGCGGCGCTGGCACCAGCGGTTCGATGCCGCTGGGCGGCGCCTCCCTGCTGCGGCACCACTCGCAGCACAGCGCCAGCGCTGCGCAGGCGCCAGACCCGCGTCGGAGCGCTACGTGGACTCAGGGTGGCCAGATCCTGCCCCACTCTTGGGCCTTTCTCCTCGCAGATTGTGGGATGCCCCAGCTTGCTCCTCCGACCCGGCCCCCCTGACCAGACCGTGCGGTCCTGGGAGGTGGGCTGGCCAATTTCTTGTTTCGCATCCTCCAGGGACTCTCCCGGAAGGACGCTGCCCGTCGACATCTGCGGGTGCAGCCAGCGGCGCAGCAGAGAGCAGGGCGACCAGTACCAGAAGCAGGACGGCAGGGAGCAGCAGTCCTACGTTGACAATCGCGAGTGGGACCGGCAAGGCCACAGGGAACAGCAAAATTGGAAGCAGCAGCTCCACGTTGACATCTGCGATCGGGCCCAGCAGTACCACAGAGGGCAGCAAGACACGTGCCAGGAGGAGCATGACAGAGAGCAGCATTTCCACGCTGACAACCCGCGGGGGCACGATGCCGACGACTCGCAGCCTCGACCGCGGTGGCTAGGGTCACCTCGTTTCCGCGGCCGAGCTTTCTTCTTGTTCCCCACCTGGAGCTGTGCATGTTCAGCCATGGGGGCTTCACGAACATCTTCTTGCCCGCTGACCTGCCCCAAGGCCCACGCGCCATGGCCCTCGGCGCCGGCTGCGCTGTCCCCAGCGCTCGACCTCGCCCACAGCGGGCTCAGCATTTTGTTGCCTCTGCTAGCGATGGGGCGGCTCCACATCCTTCCAGTGCTGGGCCCCTCTCCCTAGCACAAAAGGTGAATACTGTCCTCGGCCCTGTGCTCCACGAGCCATCCCACCCTGTTGTCATCCTCGCGGCAGCGTGCATCGTGCACACTCCTCTGCACTTCCTGTGTTGGGGGGCGGTGGTCCACGGAGACCCCGCGCAGCAAACCGCAGCCTGCCTGTGCATGTACGCTGTTGCCTTCGACGAGCACTTCAATCGACCGCTGTGCGAGGCGCTCACCGCCGCCTTCGCGGTCGCTCTCAGCCCTGGTGGTTACTCCAGCGTGTCTTCGTCCGTCCATGGCCTTCGCCATCCATGCTGTCTTGTTGACTCGGGCCGTCGCCGCGCTCGCCTTCCTCGCTGGCCGGGAGGCGCCAGCATATCAAGCAGCCCAAGTCGCCCCGCCACCAGGCGCTCCTGCCTTTGCTTCCCCAGCGGGCCCTCCCGCAGCGCAGCCTCCGGCACCAGCCGCGGGTCAAGCAGCACAGTCCGAGTTGGCAGTTGACGTTATGTCGCCCCGCCGCTCTTGCGCGTGCCAGGCAGGCGCCTACCGCAGGCTTTTCTCCAAAGGCGACCTGCGGGTGTACCGTGCGTCCCGCAGCCTGGCCCGCAGGCATTAGTTTTGCCCGGGTTGCGTTGAGGGCAGGCTCGGTCCTGTTGCCTTGGTCCAGGGTAGCGCCTCCCTTCCGCCAGAGGCCCAGGCGGAGCTGCACCAGACCTGCGACCAACCTGGCCGTCCCACGCGGACGGAGCACATCGCCGATTCACGTGCTGGACGCCTGGACAGGCGCAGACGCTCCTCAACTTGGGCTGGTGGGGCGGGGTGTTGTACGACAACTTGGGCGTGGACGCTCGCACGGTCGGGTCCGTCCCGGGGCCACTCGCGCACTTTCTTGCCGTGCACAGAGAGGCTGCCGCGACCGCCTTCCTTGGCGCCCAGCGGGTCGGGGGCCCTGCAGCAGCCGGCAGGGCGGGCAAATTGCAGACTTCTTTTTGACAGGGTCATCTTCTTCGCACCGACCCAGGTCCGCGGGGGGCGGAGCGCTAAGAACAGCGTTTTTTTTTTTTTTTTTTTTTTTTTTTTTTTTTTTTTTTTTTTTTTTTTTTTTTTTTTTTTTCTCCCCTTCCAGAATTCTCGAGCGACAGATCCGCATGTGTTGGTGAGGAGACTGGTGGGCTCTGTGGCGCGAGACAGTCGCCGCCGCCGCTGCCGGGGCTGTTGCGGCTGGTCGACGGTGCACTTGCCGACCACAGAACACCGCGAAGAACATGGAGACCTTTCTCTCTGAGGGAATGGTATCGAAGGCCATGTCCATGGTCACTCATTCGGCCACGGTGGTCACTGACGCCAGAGCTCACGGCGAGCTCCAGCGCCTCTTCCCCCAGGGCGAGGCCGTCGCCGCCACCGCGGCGCAGCTCCCCGACGACGAAACAATTGATAAGCTTTTGCACGCAGTGCGCGGGGCCACCGAGCAAACCCCGCGGAGATTTGGCCCGGGTCCCAACGGCTCCCGCCACGAGCGCTGGAAGACTCTTCTTGCCGACCCCGCCCGCGCTCGAGGCGAACTGCCAGGTGTCTGTGGCCTTCCTCCTCGGCGTCCTCCCCAGCGATTTCGCTGCGGCCAGCTTGGGGGCGCGGTTGGTAGCGCTGCGGAAGACGAGCGGGGGATTGCGCCCGGTTGCATGCGGGGGCGCCCTCCGCAGGCTGGCGGCGAAGGCGATTTGCGAGGTCTTCGATGAGGAGCTGAAAGACGCGTGCGGCTCGCGGCGAACGGGTCCACAAATGCGTCGCCACATTGGCCGAAGCGATGCTAGGGATCGCCGCCCTGGTTTTTGATGCTTCTAGCGCTTTCAACGCCCTGCCCCTGGCTCACGGGGCTGACCCGGCGACGCGCGTCTTCTGGGGCAACCGCGGCGCCCCTTGCCCGTGTCGGCTCAGACAGGCGTCGACCAGGGCTGCCCGCTCAGCCCCGCCATTTTCGCGACTGGCATCGCCGAAGCCTTGGCCCGCGCTCGCGACCGCCTGCAGCAACTCAGCCCCGCCTCCGGCCTGTTCTCCTACCTCGACGACGTGCTCGTGGTCGTGCCAGCGGGGGCTGCCGCCCAGGCCGATGACGTCGCGCGGGAAGAGATGGCCCAGGCCGGCCTCGAGCTGCACGCGGACAAGACCGAGGTATGGGCGGCCGGCCCAGCTACTGCCATCCCTCCCCAGCTCGACCCACTCTGGACCGCAACCTTGACCGTCCTGGGAAGCCCGGTCGCGTGGTGCGACCGCGACGAGGACGACGGCGACGCCGGGCTGCTCCTCCTGACCAGTTCCGATGGTCGAGAGGTCCTGGACAGGGCGCGGCACTTCCTGATCCGTTGGAAAAC
>CAUYUJ010019355.1:0-27500 GCA_963575745.1 Prorocentrum cordatum | reverse complement strand
CCTCCTCATCCTCATATTCCTCTCCCTCCTCCGCCTCAGCCTAACTGGGTGCAACCATCCGTAGTTTGTTATGAATCGAGTGGTTGTTTTTTTTGTTTGCTACTTCTCTCCCCAGCGCTGCCGCCACAGCACGCCATGCCAGCTGCATCAGCGAAGGCCGTGAAGACTAAAACCGACAGGTGTCGTGATCGCAAGCGCGCCAAGTCCTTGAAGAACTGGATCGCCAAGCCGTGGGTCAAGCAGTACCTGAGGGAGGCTGCGCAGAGACACCTGCGGAAGTATCACAAGACGTGCGCAGCTTTGCGGGGCGAGAAGGCCGCCCTCGCTCAACAGGTCAAGCGCCAGCGCAAGGACCTTTTCAACATGCGTCGCGATGTCTTCGTGGCCCAGGTGTCGGGGTGGACTTAAAACACTTCCTTGGCCCTTAGGCGCATAGCCACAGCAACGTAACAGGCGAACAACGACGTTGTACCGCCCAATACACCACGTCACCAACGGACGACAACCGTAATCCATTAGCAACGCGCAATAGCGCAACCACATCATTAAACACACACACACACACACCACCAAACAACAGCAACACCACCAACAACAATACAATGCACAACAGAACCCCCACCCAGCGCGCAGCCGAGAACAACCAGCGCGCAGCCGAGAACAACCAGAAGGCTTTCCAGAAGGCCAAGAGCAAGAACGACAAGCTGGAGCACCTGGTCGAGGAAACGGCGCGCTTGAGGCACGACGGCGCGCCTGAAGGAAGCGAGCAAGGGCTGGCCTTCTAGACAACCAGGAAGCGAGCTTTTGAAAAAAAAGCGCTGCCTGCGAGGGTCGTCTTTGGGCCTCTTGGAGGTCCTCCACGCGACCCCTCGGAAGCGGTTTTCCCAGCGGGCCAGCTCTTGCCCCGCTCGCCTTCCTTTCGGCGCCTCGCCGAAAAAGGCGGCAGGCGCAGAAGGCCAGAGCCCAGGGCAAGGCGGAGGGCGCGGCCGCGGCCGCGCAGGAGGGGGCGAAGGAGCGCAAGCGCCTTGAGCAAGCCCTTTCTGAGAAGCAGGCTTGGCTTTGGAACAATCGCACCGTTGAGCGCCGACGAACTTCGGCGCTCGCCCAGGCGCGCTCCTGGGAGGGCGTGGCCAAGTCCGTCGGCTTTCAATGTGCGCCCCCATCCAAGGTCAAGCGTTCTTCTCCGAATTGTCAGGCTAAGTACAACAACCTCTTGTCGGAGAAGTGCCGCTTCATCGCTCTGGCCACGGTCGCGCAGCGGGAGAAGTACTTCGAGCTCGCGAAGAAGGCTCGGAGGAGCACCCGTGACGGGTGCTTCGGCGACCAGTAGGCTGGCTGCCGCCGCTAATGCCGAATTCGGTTGCAAGGCGAGAAAACGAGCGCAACTCAAAAGACCGCTGCTGGGGCCAGACCTAGTGAAGGCGAGAGGGGCATCCTGTTTTGGATGCCCCTTCCAGGGAATCCCGAGACGACCGGCGAGGCCACCGCCCCCCTCCGCCAGACCACGCCAAGACGGCTCAAGGAGCTTCGGAGACCGCTCCAAGACGACCCGCGGGCGGGCGAGAGAGCGGGGCGGGGGAAGGGGGCAGGAGAGAGGCAGAGGAATAGAGATGAGGATTTTTATGTGCGGGCTCAAGGGAGGAAAAACACGGGAACCCAAAAAATGGGTTCCCACCTCCGCCTCTGAAAAAGCCACTTTTCAGTTGCACGTGATTAATTACGCAGCCAGAAATGAGTGTGGGAAACAAGTATGCCGCAAACCATGCCGCATAATGTTTCAAACGTCACCGAAGCAATTGTGATCCTGACGGTGCTGCTGATGGTGCTGTTGCTGGTGGTGGTGCTGCTGGTGGCGCTGTCGGTGCTGATGGTGCAGCTTGTGATCCTGGCGGCGATGCTGTTGGTGCTGTTGCTGATGGCGGTGCTGCAGCTGGTGCGTCTGGCGCTGACGGCGCTGCTCATGTTACAAGGCAGACAGAAGCAGCGACAGAGCGCAGGAACGGCACGCCAGCGGCGGCGTACAGAAACCAGCAGAGCCCCCCTGCAAGAATGAGGGCATCCAAAAAATGGATGCCCTTGTAGCCACATAAAAACACAGAGAGCGAGAGAGAGAGAGAGAAAGAGAGAGAGAGAGAGAGAGAGAGAGAGAGAGAGAGAGAGAGAAAGAGCTGCTGCTGCTTCTGCTGGTGCCTCCCGTTGCCGCTAGCGCTCAGGCCTCCGCAGGGTGCTCAAACCCCCTCAAAGTTCTCCGCGGTAGTCTTCTACCCATGGCTTTCGAGTACGCCTTCGTGCCGCGCGCCATGCCTGGCCACGTTGGCCACGTCTTGCCGCCAGACGCGGCGTGGCGCAGGGTGGGGCGCACGCAGGCTCAGCGCTTGGCTGCTGGGGAGGACTTGAGGGCGGGGGGTAACTATGTTTTTGGAGGGCCCCTCTCCCGCCACCGACCATCTCCTGATTTCGGCAATGAGGAAGCACCTTTGCTTTTGCCCCAGGATCGGTTCAACGTGTGCGTGTGGCCCGCGAACATTGAAGTGCGGGACAGCGGCAGCCAGTTCTTTGCTCCCGGCTTCCACGGCAATTTGTGGGAGTCGAACGATCCCGCGTTCGATTATGTGATCGTCCGCCCGTACATGTACGCCGAGGTTGTGGCCACTTGCATCGGCCACGACGATCGCGCGCTCGCCTCGCCAGCCGCGATCGCGAGATCTTTCCCCGTCTGCGATCTGCCGCATCGGTCAGACGCGGTCAGTTGCAGATCGACGATGCTCGTTGCGATCGGCCCGATCGATCTGCAGCGGATAGTGGCTGGCACGTCTGCGATGCGCGATGTCGCCCTGCGGTGGGTACTGAGGACCGCACGTGCATTGTGACGTTCACGTGCCGCGATTTCCCAGGATGGACCCATGCGGCGGAGGTGCCGTGGTCGACAACCTGGGGGTTCATGGAGAGGATGGTGATGGCGTCGCTCTCGTTGCCCCGCCACCGCGATGTGCTGTTTGATGCCGACGGCGACCAGCCCTCCAACCGAATGCACGCGGGCCCGTCGTTCGGCCTGCGCGCGTCGGCGCGCCGCCGTCTCTGAGGCGCGGGCGGGGTGTGAGGGCATGGCGTTTGCCCCGCACATTTATATATTGGTTATGTGATGAAAGTTTGAAGCGCACCTGCTCGGAGTTCGGCATGAAAAGCTGTGATTTTGAAGCGATTGTGAATCCATTTCTTCTGGCGGCCAGGCGTTTCCCACTCTTTTCGCCCTGCTTGCGATCGCCCCGAATGCCGCCCCCCTTCCCCCTCTCGCTTTCCCCCCCGCCAGTAATGCCGCGCACGTTTAGGCTCAAACATCAGTCGCCTCGCTCGCTCGCCACCTCGCGCACCTCCGCGCCGTCCGCGATGCCGAGGGCATTTCCGATGGAGGCCGCCAACCTGCCCGCCTGCGGCATGAAGTCTTTCGGGGTGTCCATGGGGAAAGAGGGGCACACCAACGACGTGATGGTGGCAGCCTGGGACAAGGCGAAGACCATGCCCGTTCTCGAGGTCCTTGCGAAGCCCGACGTTGTGGGGAAAGTTGACAAGGCTGGTGCTGCCGTCGTCTGGGACCTCCCCAGCAAGCAGTGGCGCTATCCCGCGCGGCGCCCCATCAAGGGCTTCATCGACGTCATCGCGAATTGCGGCGACCTCTCGGGCGTCAACTGGGATGTTGTCAAAGAGGCCATGGCCGAGGGTCGGTACAACGCCTTGCCCCCGCCATTGGGAATTTCCGATGCTGGCCAGAACGAGATCCCCTGCGTGATGAGCATGCACGTGTCCAAGTCCATGCCTGACGACGGCTACTTGGTGGTGAAGGTGTTCACGTTCCTCGGCGGCGGAGAGCCGATGGCGGCAATCCTCGAGAAGATCGTCGAGGGCGACCCGTGCGTCTTGGACTACCGCCCCGACACCTTCAACACTGTGCGGACGATGCAGGTGGTATTGGAGGCGATGGGTGGGTTGTTGTTCCGCTATTGGGGGCTGCCGAAGCCTAAGGCAGTTGCGGACATCGACGCTGGCGAGGTCGCGGAGAAGAAGGCCGCCCTCGACAGAGCGTGGGATTTCGTGCAGGCGGAGGCCCCCCGCGGAAATTTCGACGGCCAGAGGGTCCTGTGGTTGGAGCACCAGTACGTGGACCCTGACTCCCCCAT
The DNA here is from genome assembly GCA_963575745.1 of Prorocentrum cordatum. Taxonomy (NCBI): domain Eukaryota; class Dinophyceae; order Prorocentrales; family Prorocentraceae; genus Prorocentrum; species Prorocentrum cordatum. The sequence continues at coordinate 23,325 of CAUYUJ010019355.1, read as the reverse complement.
CTACAACATGAAGCGGGAGTTCGTGAACAGCTTGATGAAGTGCATCGCGGACCGCGACCATTTCGCGACCAAGGAGGACTACTACCCGCTCCTGAAGCCAGACATCCGCAAGGAGTACCAGCCGATGACGAACAGGATCTTGAAGACGCTGATGGGGAACACGCTGCTTACGATCGGGGAGGCTGGCTTCGGGAAGACACCCTTCATGTACATCTGTGCCATGGCGACTGCGAGGCACAATGCAGACGTCGCTAATGAACGCCACCCAGGTCGTGCCAAGGCTGCTGTTCGGGTATCCGCAGAGATGGACTTCTTCCGCGGGGAGGTCGGGGAGCCCTGGGCGCCCTGCATCTTCGATGACGGCGACCTCGCAGATCAGCGGCCTCGCGTCCTCAAGGCCTTCTTTGACCCCACGCAGGCTGAGGCCATGACCTACGTGCGCTGGGGGGCCGCGAAGTTCGTGCGCGGCCAAGCGAGGCGGCTGGCGAAGTCGAAGCGTCGGGGCCAGCCAGGTTTCTCGAGTTTGGCTGTCAGATTTTGTTGGCTTTTTCCCAGGGAAGCGAATCCTGCGCGTCGGTCGGCCCCGCGCTTCGTCTTTGCCCAGGTTTGGCGGTGACAACGAATACAATGCCAGCGCTGAACCAAATGGCGAGGAGTGGGGGCTCGCGGCGACGTCGCCCGATGCTGCAAAGCGGACCACTGCCATCTTGGTGGACATGATTCGGCCCGCCTTCCCTAAGGGTATGTCCGAGAGCAACTTAGGGGCCATGCTCAAGCGGTGCAACGTCGCCCTGAACACGCAGCACTCGTTCTTCTTCAGGCCCGCTGGCAAGGACTCGGTCGTTGAGAAGTTGCCCCTCATGAGCAGCTACATCACGGCCGAGGCGGGCAAGATCTTGATGCGGTTCCTCAGGCGCAAGAAGCGCCGCGACCAGGAGGAGTACGACAGGCTCCTCGCCTTTGAGAAGAAGGAGGTGCTCCAGCTCATGGCCGAGTCGCGCGCAGCAGCGGGCGCGGGCGACGGTGGCGGGGACGGCGCCGATGGCGCCGCCGCCGCGAGCAGCGCCCCAGCCGGTGCCGCGGCGCCGCGGGAGGCAGGCGTGGCGGGCGGCGTGGAGACCGCGCCCAACGACGGCGGGATGTCCGACCGCGGCGGCGGCGGCGCCGACGCGCGGGCCGTCTCCGCGGACGAGGAGGACGTGTTCGGCTTCGGCGGCGGCATGGGGGAGCCCGAGCCGACGCCCCCCAGACAGCTGACGGCCGCGCGGGACGTCCGCGTGAAGGAGATCATCAACGCCGAGGCCGACGCGCTCATGATGGTGCCGTGGCAGGCGGGTGCTGCTCCTGGATCGAGCGGCGACGGGGGGGCGCCGAGTGGCGCGGCTGCGCCCGCGGACCCCGCGCCCGCCAAGCAGCCCCCGATCGTCGGCTGCCACGGTGCGCTCTCGGATGAGGACCATCGGGAGCAGGTGGCGATCTTTCGCAGCCTAGCCAAGGCCCGCCACGGCGCGCACGAGAACCTGGTAACTCCGCCGCGGAAGGCCAGGAAGACGGGTCTGGCCTGCGGCGGGCCGCTCTCCCCCGTGGACATCCAGGAGCAGCAGGCGATTTTCGCATCCATTGTGGCGCAGGCACACGGCGAGACCCTCGTGGTGGACGACGATGGCGTCGACTTGGATGCCGAAATGGAGACGCTCCTCGATGACATCGAGGCGGAGCGCGTTGGCGGCGCGAGCCAGCTTCCGGGTGACCAGACGGACTGATCCAGCGGTAGCTGGCCTGGCAAGTGACGCGGGAACGCACAGGCGAAAGGTGCGCGGCGACGCATGTTGTTTATGACGGCTGGAGCGAGCTGATATGAATGCATTGATGTATATGCTTGTTCGCTTTCCAGATGTAGATGCCTTCCGCGTTGCGATATGTTGGGCGAGTGACATAGGAATGCCCATGCGAAATGTGCGCGGATACGCATATTGTTTACGACGGTTGTGAACTGTGCGAAACAGCATCATCCTCAGCGGGTTCTGTGGGCGATCGCACGTGTAGTCTTCAACCTGCCGTCTTCCACTGCCACCACTCGGTCGATTCGAACCCTGTCGTTCTTGGCTCAAGTGTGAGAAAGCCACCGAGCCCGCCCGCCAGCCCCGTCGGCAGCCAGGCGGCCGCCACCCCGCGCGCGTCGCCCATGGGTAAGCCATGGCCAGTCGCCAAGCGCGGAAAGGCTCGCATGGCCATGCGGCCCGTGCCCATGAAGAAGGTGAAGAAGAGCTCACTCCTGCGCAAACCGAAGAACGTCCCATACACGCGCCACGGGTCTTCCTCGGTCAGGTCGCGCCTCGACAGGGCAGCATGGGCTCGGTGCTTGAAGGACTTCGTGAACGCGACGACCAAGCAGGTGATCGACCGCTTGAAGAAGGACAAGGTCTTGCCTGAGTGGAAGGGCGCGAAGTGCCCCTACTGCCAGATCGGCAAGCTGGGCCCCTTGAAGGACCATGGCAAGAAGAAGGGCGGGTGGACCCACAAATGCTCGAGCGACTGCTGCCGACGCTTCCTCATGCCGCACGCCTTCCACCCTATCTTCAAATGCGGCACGGGGTCGTCGGGGGGGCGCTTGGCGGACCAGGCCGCCGTGCTGTTCTGCGCCGTGGCCCAGTGCTCGCAGACGTCCGCCCGCCTCTTGTTGAAGAACAACCACAAGATGACAGAGGGCATTTACTCTGCGCTGTATGCAGCCCGCGCCAAGTACGTCAACTCCCACGAGAGGAACATCTCCTTTGGCCATGACCAGGACGGCAACGCGCTCGAGTGGGCGGACGTGGAGGCGGACGAGGTCGACGTGGCGAAGGGCGAGGACCCGAACGCTGGCCCCCGCACGCAGAAGCCCATCATCTGGGAGCAGTGGGGCGGCATCGTGCAGCGGGGGCACCCCAGGTCCTTGGTCCTCTTCAGGTTGAAGCCAGAGAAGGCCAAGCGTAGGGCGCCTGGCCCTGGCCCGATTCGGAAGAGGGATTGGGCGCCCATGGCGTCCAAGTGGCTAAAGCACCGCCGCGTCATCCTCCACACGGACGGGGCGAGGTCCTACAAGATGAAAGTCGATGGCGTCTTGCACGACTGGGTCGTGCACAAGAAGAAAAGGGTGCGGGTTGGCGGGAAGTGGGTGTGGCTGAAGCCGGCATTCACGAAGATCCGCTACCACGACGTCCCTGACCAGAGCAAGCCCAGCGGGACGAAGCGCTTGTGGGTGAAGTGCGGCACCCAGGTGATCGACCGCGCGTGGGGCGACCTGCGCAAGGCGGTCGGCAAGGGCATTGCGAAGACGGTGGGGTCTGTCCTTCTCCGCAACAAGGCAGGCCAGATGAACGACGTGCAACGCGTTTGTTTGCGTAGGCGCTGTCTCCTCAATCTTCAGTGCAGCTGAACGCCGCCCAGGGGGGTGGGAGGTGTTGCCCGGCGCGGGAAAGGTTGGCGGGTGGCATGCGCTGAGGTTTGGAGAGGCGGCCCAGCGCGACATGCGCAGTTGCTGCTCGCTCTCTGGCCTATGCAAGGTGCGCTCCTTCCAGTGGACGTACTGGAACCGCGGCAGCGATCTCTGGCTCGCTACTGGCCAGATGCTCCGCGACGCGTGGGCCAAGGACCACGCTCAGTGAGCTCTCTCGCTGACGCAGCCGAGCCCGCTTGGAGATCGGCGCGCAGGAGCAGCCAGGTGGCCAGGCGGAGTGATCTAGTGGCGACAGGCTTGGCGTTCGGAGTGAGAGTGGCCAGGCGTGCGGCGCGCGTTTGCGCTTGTTGTCTATTTCGCTTGGGCCGAGTTAGTTCTTGAGACCAGAGGTGTGTTCACATTGCCCCTCTTCATATAGATGCCACCCGCGTTGCGATATGTCGGGCGAATGATATGGCAATGCCCAGGCGAAATGTGCGCGGATCCGCATATTGTTTGCGATCGTAGTGAAGTGAGCTGAACATCATCATCTTCAGCTGTGCGCGGGCGCTATCGCGCGCTTCGCCAGCGCGCACTTGCGCGCAGGGAGAGGAAGAACAGACGGAGGAGGAGTGAGAGGAGGAGGAGAAGGAGGAGGAGGAGGAGGAGGAGGAGGAGAAGGAGGAGGAGGAAAGCCTCACAAAAGGAATCCTTTGGAAAGCATCACAAAGGGATTCTATTGGAAAGCCTCACAAAAGGAATCCTTCGGAAAGCATCACAAGGGAATTCTATTGGAAAGCCTCACAAAAGGAATCCTTTGGAAAGCGCCACAAATGGATTCTATTGGAAAGCCGCACAACGAAATTCTATTGCAAAGCACCACTGCCCACCAAACCATGCTATTCACATGTTTTTTTGGTTTTTTTGGTCAGGGAAGCCACGAAACCTTGCTATTCACATTTTTTTTTTTGTTGTTGTTTTTTTTGGTTTTCAGAAGCTCCACAAGCTTGGCCAGAAGGGGACCGCGGGGGCTTGCGGAGCCTCTGAAAACCCAAAAAACCAAAAAAACATGTGAATAGCAGCGTTTGGTGGCTTCCTAGACAGAAAAAACAAAAAAAACCTGTGAATAGCAGCGTTTGGTGGAATCGTGGCCACCAAACGCTGCTATTCACATGTTTTTTTTTGGTTTTCAGCCGTCCATAAGACCTCCTGGCCTAGTTTGTGGAGCTTCTGAAAACCAAAAAAACCAAAAAACCATGTGAATAGCAAGGTTTCGTGGCTTCCCTGACCAAAAAAACAAAAAAAACCTGTGAATAGCATGGCTTCCTCCTCATCCTAATCCTCAACCTCCTGGTCCTCCTCCTCCTCCTCCTCATCCTCTTCCTCTTCGTTTTCATATTTGGAGGAGGAAAGGAGTAGGATGAGGAGGAGGAGGAGGAGGAGGAGGAGGAGGAGGAGGAGGAGGAGGAGCACGGAAAGAGAGCGATGGGTGCACACGGGGTGCTGGGGGGGGCTGACCATATATATATATATATATATATATATATATATATATATTATATATATATATATATATGTACATGTATATGTATACATATATATATATATATATACATATCGGAGTAGGGCCCGGGGACGGTCCGGGGCGCTGCCAGTAATGTCCATGAGGGGTGCATGGCGCCCCCGGGAGCGTCCGAAGCGTCCCGGAGGGCCCCTGGGACCGCCAGGAACAGTTCGAGACCGCCCAAGACGGCCCGCGAGCGCTCCAAGACGCGCGTAGATAGCTTCAGGAATGGTCAGGAAGGCCCGAAGACGTTCCAAGAGAGTTCCATGAGGCCCCGAAGGCATCCCAAGAGGCTTCCCAAGAGAGCCCCGACAAACCAAAATCGTTGATCTTTATTGTTCCCAACCATCCTGTGGTGTTGGGTCCTCGTTTTGAAGAGACGGTGCCCCGCGTTCCTCTCCTCCTCCTCCTCCTCCTCCCCCTCCTCCCTCTTCCCATCGTCATCATCATCATTATCATCATCGTCGTCGTCGTCATCATCATCATCATCATCATCGTCATCATCATTATCATCGTCATCATCATCGTCATCGTCACCCACGCCCATTTCGGCACACCCCTCATACGTTTCGTGGCCCCATAGGGAGCTCCACCGAAGGCCCCAGTGGCAGGGTCCGCATGCCTCCCCATTACCCATTTCGGCACACCCCTCACACGTTTCGTGGCCCCATAGGGAGCTCCACCGAAGGCCCCAGTGGCAGGGTCCGCATGCCTCCCCACCACCCATTTCGGCACACCCCTCACACGTTTCGTGGCCCCATAGGGAGCTCCACCGAAGGCCCCAGTGGCAGGGTCCGCATGCCTCCCCACCACCCATTTCGGCACACCCCTCACACGTTTCGTGGCCCCATAGGGAGCTCCACCGAAGGCCCCAGTGGCGGGTCCGCATGCCTCCCCACCACCCATTTCGGCACACCCACACGTTTCGTGGCCCCATAGGGAGCTCCACCGAAGGCCCCAGTGGCAGGGTCCGCATGCCTTCCACCACCCATTTCGGCACACCCCTCACACGTTTCGTGGCCCCATAGGGAGCTCCACCGAAGGCCCCAGTGGCAGGGTTCGCATGCCTCCCCACCACTTTCGGCACACCCCTCACACGTTTCGTGGCCCCATAGGGAGCTCCACCGAAGGCCCCAGTGGCAGGGTCCGCATGCTTCCCCACCACCATTTCGGCACCCCTCACTCGTTTCGTGGCCCCATAGGGAGCTCCACCGAAGGCCCCAGTGGCAGGGTCCGCATGCCTTTTCGGCACACCCCTCACACGTTTCGTGGCCCCATAGGGAGCTCCACCGAAGGCCCCAGTGGCAGGGTTCGCATGCCTCCCCACCACCCATCTCGGCACACCCCTCACACGTTTCGTGGCCCCATAGGGAACTCCACCGAAGGCCCCTGCGGCAGGGTCCGCATGCCTCCCCACCACCTATTTCGGCACACCCATCACACGTTTCGTGGCCCCATAGGGAGCTCCACCGAAGGCCCCAGTGGCAGGGTTCGCATGCCTCCCCACTACCCATTTCGGCACTCCCCAACACCCATTTCGGCACACCCGTCACACGTTTCGTGGCCCCATAGGGATCTCCACCGAAGGTCGGGGGGAGCTTGAGACTCTGGTGACACATGCGTTGGCACGTGTGGGTGGCTATCGGGTGGCTGGAACCGTTGGGGTAATCCGTGGAGAATGGGCTGTGGAAGTCGCTTCTTGCCTTCGACATCTACACGGTGTCTCCGCCACCTCTTCCTGCGTGCCCAGTAACAGGTCTCATGATGCGATGATGATACTGATGTGTTGGCTCGCCCCAGTGAGCTCTCCTCCTCCGCCCGCCACCTCCTGCCCGCGCTGCCCTGTGCCTCGTCCATGCAGTGGCGCGGTGCCTATGAGAAAAGGGGCCTAGTTTGCGTGCCCCCTCCTTCGTCTCATATCCGTGCGGTACTCGCAGCTGCATATGGTTGGTTCCTTCGCCAGGTTAATTTTTCCCCAACCATCCTGTGGTGTTAGGTCCTCGTTTTGAAGAGACGGTGGCCCGCGTCTCCTCTCCTCCTCCTTTCCTCTCCTCTCCTCTCCTCTCCTCTCCTCTCCTCTCCTCTCCTCTCCTCCTCCTCCTCCTCCTCCTCGTCCTCCTCCTCCTCCTCCTCCTCCTCCTCCTCCTCCCACCATCATCATCGTCATCACACATTTCGACACACCCTTCACACGTTTCGTGGCCCCATAGGGAGCTCCACCGAAGGTCCCAGTGGGTGTGCCCGCATGCGTCCCGCACACCCATGTCGGCACACCCCTCGCACGTTTCGTGGCCCCATAAGGGGGCTCCACCGAAGGTCCTATTGGGTGTGCCCGCATGCGTCCCGCGTACGCATTTCGGCACACCCCTCACGCGTTTCGTGGCCCCATAGGGGGCCCCGCCGTAGGTCCCAGTGGGTGTGCCCGCATGCGTCCCCATTTTGGCACACCCTTCACACGTTTCGTGGCCCCATAGGGAGCTCCACCGAAGGTCCCAGTGGGTGTGCCCGCGTGCGTCCCGCACACCCATTTCGGCACACCCCTCACACGTTTCGTGGCCCCATAGGGAGCTCCACCGAAGGTCTCAGTGGGTGTGCCGGCATGCGTCCCGCACACCCATTTCGGCCCACCCCTCGCACGTTTCGTGGCCCCACAGGGAGCTCCACCGAAGGTCCCAGTGGGTGTGCCCGCATGCGTCCCGCACACCCATTCCGGCACACCCCTCACACGTTTCGTGGCCCCATAGGGAGCTCCACCGGAGGTCCCAGTGGGTGTGCCCGCATGCGTCCCGCACGCACATTTCGGCACACCCCTCACACGTTTCGTGGCCCCATATGGGAGCCCCACCGAAGGTCTCAGTAGGTGTGCCCGCATGCGTCCCGCACAACCATGTCGGCCCACCCCTCACACGTTTCGTGGCCCCATAGGGAGCTCCACCGAAGGTCCCAGTGGGTGTGCCCGCATGCGTCCCGCACACCCATTTCGGCACACCCCTCACACGTTTCGTGGCCCCATAGGGAGCTCCACCGAAGGTCCAGTGGGTGTGCCCGCATGCGTCCCGCACACACATTTCGGCACACCCCTCACACGTTTCGTGGCCCCATAGGGAGCTCCAACCGAAGGTCCCAGTGGGTGTGCCCGCATGCGTCCCGCACACCCATTTCGGCACCACCTTCACACGTTCTGTCCCCTATGGGAGCTCCACCGAAGGTCCCATGGGTGTGCCCGCATGCGTCCCGCACACACACACACTCATTTCGGCACACCCCTCACACGTTTCGTGGCCCCATAGGGAGCTCCACCGAAGGTCCCAGTGGGTGTGCCCGCATGCGTCCCGCACACCCATTTTGGCACACCCTTCACACGTTTCGTGGCCCCATAGGGAGCTCCACCGAAGGTCCCAGTGGGTGTGCCCGCATGCGTCCCGCACACCCATTTTGGCACACCCTCAAACTTTCGTGGCCCCATAGGGAGCTCCACCGAAGGTCCCAGTGGGTGTGCCCGCATGCGTCCCGCACACCCATTTCGGCCCACCCCTCACACGTTTCGTGGCCCCATAGGGAGCTCCACCGAAGGTCCCAGTGGGTGTGCCCGCATGCGTCCCGCACACCCATTTCGGCACACCCCTCACACGTTTCGTGGCCCCATAGGGAGCTCCACCGAAGGTCCCAGTGGGTGTGCCCGCATGCGTCCCGCACACCAATTTCGGCACACCCTTCATACGTTTTGTGGCCCCATAGGGAACTCTACCGAAGGTCCCAGTGGGTGTGCCCGCATGCGTCCCGCACACCCAATTTTGGCACACCCCTCACACGTTTCGTGGCCCCATAGGGAGCTCCACCGAAGGTCTCAGTGGGTGTGCCCGCATGCGTCCCGCATACCCATTTTGGCACACCATTCATACTTTTTGTGGCCCCATAGGGAGCTCCACCGAAGATCTTTGTGGGTGTGTAATTTCGGCACACCCCTCACACGTTTCGTGGCCCCATAGGGAGCTCCACCGAAGGTCCCAGTGGCACAGTCCGCATGCGCCCCCGCCGTTCATGTCGGCACACCCCTCACACGTTTAGTGGCCCCACAGGAGCTCCGCCGAAGGTCCCGGTGGCACAGTCCGCATGCGTGTCCGCCATGCATGTCGGCCCAAGCTCCGCCGAAGGTCCCGGTGGCACAGTCCGCATGCGTCCCCGCCATTCATGTCGGCCCACCCCTCACACGTTTCGTGGCCCCATAGGAGCTCCACCGAAGGTCCCGGTGGCACAGTCCGCATGCGCCCCCGCCTTTCATTTCAGCACATCCCTCACACGCTTCGTGGCCCCATAGGAGCTCCGCCGAAGGCCCCCGTGGCACAGTCCGCATGCGTTCCCGCCATTCATGTCAGCACACCCCTCACACGCTTCGTGGCCCCACAGGAGCTCCGCCGAAGGTCCCAGTGGCACAGTCCGCATGCGTTCCCGCCATTCATTTCGGCACACCCCTCACACGTATCGTGGCCCCACAGGAGCTCCGCCGAAGGTCCCAGTGGCACAGTCCGCATGCGTTCCCGCCACTCATTTCGGCACACACCTCACACGTTTCGTGGCCTCACAGGAACTCCACCGACGGTCCCCGTGGCGCAGTCCGCATGCGTCCCCGCCATTCATTTCGGCACACCCCTCACACGTTTCGTGGCCCCATAGGAGCTGCGCCGAAGGTCCCAGTGGCACAGTCCGCATGCGCCCCCGCCGTTCATGTCGGCACACCCCTCACACGTTTCGTGGCCCCATAGGGAACTCCACCGAAGGTCCCCGTGGCGCAGTCCGCATGCGTCTCCCTTGCCCAGTACAGCGTTACGTGGCCCCATATGGAGCCCCACCGCAGGTCTCAGCCAGCCAGCTATCTCTCTTTGCTTCGCGCAGCGGGCGACCCGCGCGCGTCGCTGGGACCCCTCCGGGGCGACCTGCGCGCGTCGCGGGGGCTCCGTGCTGCGTTTTTGCCCAGCGCCTCGCTCGCCCGTCGTCGCTCTGCCCAGCGGCAAGAGCCTTGCCCGCTATCAGCCAGCAAGCAAGCTCTCTTTGCTCCGCGCAGTGGACGACCGGCGGGCGTCGCTGGGACCCCTCCGGGGCGACCTGCGCGCGTCGCGGGGACTCCGCGCTGTGCTGCGCCCGCAGCCTTGGACTTTTGAGTGCGCGGGCAAAGAGGGAGTAAAGGAAGGGGAGGAAGCGGGCGCGATCCTCGCGGGGGGGCGCACCGACACTGGCGTCGCGGCGCGCGGGCGATGCCGTCGGGGAGTCCCGGGGGAGCTCCTTGCGGCGGCCACGCCCAGCGTCACGAGTACTCAGAGGCAGTCGTTGTCAAACTATTGACATTCATACACAATTGCACCACGCTTTGTCGTATTCGCATTCATGCGCGTAGACTCGCTCGCACACAGATTCATTCACAGTCAGACACACGCGCGCAGATTCACCCGCGCTCAGTCTCCCTACGTACTCAGATCAATCGTTTTCGTTCGCGTTGTGTACCACGCCACTCATGTTGGCACACCCCTAGCACGGTTCGTTGCCTCATAGGGATCGCCACCGAAAAAGTGAATCACTATTGCGGTACTCGCACCTGCATATGGTTGGGTCCCTCGTCAGGCTAATTTCAATGTTCTTGGCCTTCTCGCTCTTCGGGGTTCCGACGCTCCAAGACCGTCCGAGAGTGTCCCAAAACCGTTCCAAAACGGCCGAAGAGGCCCCCAACACCGCCCCAAGACGGCCCAAGAGACCCCCAAAATCGTCCCAAGACGGCCCAGGAGAGCCCCAAGATGGCCCAGGAACCGCCCAAAACGGTTCCAGGAAAACCCCGACACGGCTTCAAGACTGCCTAAGCGAGCCCAGCGGTCCCCAAGAGGGCCCCGCGAGGCCCCAAGAATCCCCAAAGAGGCACCCAAAAGCCTCCCCGGAGGCCCCCAGAGGCCCCCAGGATGCCCAAAAATGGTCCTGAGCGCGCCCCAAGACGCCTCCAGGGGAGCCCAACAGGCCCCCGAGAGGCCCCCAAGAGGCCCACTGGAGGCCTTCAGGAGGTCGTCCCCATCATGTTCCCGGAAGGCGGTCCGGGAACATGATTCCGCGCTTTGGAGGAGTATTCTGCGCCTTCCGAGGCGCCTTGGGCGACGTACATATGTTTCTATAGGTTGTCCTTCTCCTGTGTGCACAATCCTACATGTTTTACGTATGTTTCTCTCTCTCTCTATATATATAAACACATGTATGTATGTATGTATGTATGTATGTATGTATGTATGTATGTATGTATGTATGTATGTATGTATGTATGTATGTATGTATGTGTATATGTATGTATGTATGTATGTATGTATGTATGTATGTATGTATGTATATATTTATTATAATCGGGCCCACACTCGTAAACATAGCACGCAAATATACAAATATACATATATATATATAAAAAATATAAAATATATATATATAAAAATAAATATAAAATACAACATACATACATACATACATACATACATACATACACTTGGGGTGGGTTTATATTCAATAATATATATATTATATATATATATAATATATATATATATATATTATATATATATATATATATTATTATATATATACACACACACATATAGATATATATAAAAATATTTAATATATGCATATATATATATATAAAAAAAATAAATTATATGGGAGGGGGGGCTGGACCAGGGGGGGCCTCACTTTGCCCAGTGGCTGTGGTCACACCCCCGCCTGGACCAGGGGGGGGCCTCACTTTGCCCAGTGGCTGTGGTCACCCCCCCGCCGGAGACGCCAGGACGCTCCCAAGACCCTCTAAAATGGCTCCAGGACGCCCTCAGGACAGCCCAAGAGAGGTCCGAAGCGGCCCGGGAGCACTCCAAGACGGTTAAAAAGCTGCCAAAGCGTCCCAGCAGGTCTCCGACAGCACTCCTGGGAGGGGCCCAGTAGGAAATTGTCACTGATTTTTAGTGGGTTTTGAAGGGTTTTGGCGTTCTCCCCAGTTCGGCTTCCAGACGCTCCAAGGCGGCCCAAGAGGCCCGAAAGATCGCCTCAAGACGAGCCCAGAGGCCCCCAAGAGACCACCGAGACAGCCCAAGAGGGCCCCAAGACGGCCCAGGAAGCTTCCGTAGCCATTTTGGCTCAAGCCATTCTGGCTCAAGCCATTTTGGCTCAAGCGGCTTTGGCCCAAGTCAGTTTGGCTTGAGGTGTCGAGACACACTCGGCCAGGCTCGCTCTTCTCAGTTGGCGTCCTGCTTGTCGCGCGAATGGCTCTGCACCGTGGACGGCGTGCTGGTGGAATGTTTCAGACTGTCCTGTCAGCTGCTGTGTGCAGCCACGGAACCCTGTTCCTGTGCAGCTTCGCTTCTGCGGGCAGGTCGGCGAGGCGTCTGCAGGAGAGCACGCGTGATCCAGTTCGCGGTCAGGGTGCCTGGCCGCGATGCGTTCTGAGGAAGCGGAGATATGCTCGAGATGTGCGCTGCCTCTACATGTCCCCCTCGAGTCTCATGAAGAACATCCAAGACGCACAGACGTGTGACGAGCTCTTCAGCCTGTCCGGGCACGAGGACACCAACATGTTGCACCGGGCAGCGATCCTGCTTCAGCTGTCAAGGTTGAATTTCGAGACCTCGAGTCGGGTGGGGCAGATGAGTGTATGGAAAAACTTGCTCGTCATGGTGATGGGGGACATTCCGAGTTGGAAGTCGAGCAGCAGTTTCAAGAACCGCCAGCTGAGTCGTAATGCTTGGACCGAGAGGGGGCACTACCTGGGCAATGTGGTATATAGTCTGGGACGCCTAGACGGCGTCGTCTCCGCGGGCTTTTCCGAAGGCGAGCATGCCCTTCTTCGTGAGCATACAACCCTTGCGGTGCTGGAAGCCCTGCCAGATCTGATAAAGAATAATCAGACCGATCATTTGAGCGAAATTGTATTCGGTCTGAGAATGACTGAAAGGAATCTCCAGACGGACGAGATATTCCGGACCCTTGCGCCGCATGTCCCAGATCTCCTCCGCGCATGCCGAAGCAGGGACCACAGCCTCGTCAATATTGTTCATGGGTACTCTTTGTATGCGTTGCCTGATCCTGTGATTGTGGACATGTTTGTTGAATTGAAGGGTATGGTCAGCGAGCTTTCAACTAGTAACCCTTACTTAGTCAGCATGTGTTCCAGGATTTGTAAGGCTTATGTGAGATACGAGGCTTTTTGTGCCAGGGCCGTTGACAATGTGAACACGTACTCCGTCTTTCTTGTGAAACGTGACCCAAACGAAAGGCTCGGCATTGAGATGCGGCCAAGGAATAGCCAACGTGCAATCGAGGTCGTGAAGATCGCCAGAGGTCTAGTGAGTAGATGGAACAGGCTCTACCCAGCTTGGATGGTGCAAGAGGAGGATGAAATCATCAAAGCCAATGCTGTCGCTGGTGATGTCAAGTCGGTTGTCGAAGAGATTCGAAGCAGCAGCGACGTCATGCTGAAGCTACGGCGCAAGCGGGTAACATTGCGGAAGTTGGCAGATCCAGAGGCGATGAAGGATAAGGCTATGATCAAATCTCTCGCGATGAAGTACGTTGAATCATGCAGACGCTACACGGACGAACCTCCAATGCTATCTATCATTGGTCTACTCACCGGCACGGTTCTCTTTGATGCAGACGTCGAACCATTGTATACCTACTTGGCTCCACACGTGAAAGCCATGATTCCAAGGGCCAGTTTTCAGCGCGCAGCTCATATCCTTTGGCTTTTGAGTCTGAAAAATGTGTTCCACGACAAGTCCATTGTCAAGGGTCTTGCCAATCGAGTTGTAGTGCCTCTCCGAAGTATCGCCATCGCCGACAAACATAAGAGCTATATCCCTTGCATAGTCAACGCGCTGAAGTTGTTACGTTTTGAGTCCTCATCAGAGGTCATGCAGGAATTAAAGTCGGCAGCGCAGCAAGTTGGTATCACCGACCAGGAACTGGATCGTCCTCAAAACCCCGTGCGTTTATTTTTAAGAGGCGAAGATTAGGCGCCGACTCGATGCCCTCGACATTCAGGCAGATTACGTGATCGGCTTGCTGGTGTGAGGTGTGTGGCTTGTCGATTGTGCGCGTATGGAGGAGTGACCGTGAATGTGTAGTCTATAGTACGGAACACTGAGGAAGCTCCAGTACTGCACCCGAAAAAAAACAGGGAATAGCCTGGCGAAGGACCCAACCATATGCAGCTGCGAGTACCGCGCGGATATGAGACGAAGGAGGGGGCACGCAAACTAGGCCCCTCTTCTCATAGGCACCGCGCCACTGCATGGACGAGGCACAGGGCAGCGCGGGCAGGAGGTGGCGGGCGGAGGATGAGAGCTCACTGGGGCGAGCCAACACATCAGTATCATCATCGCATCATGAGACCTGTTACTGGGCACGCAGGAAGAGGTGACGGAGACACCGTGTAGATGTCGAAGGCAGGTCAGCAGCGGCAGAAACGAGACGGGGAAGCGCGCGGTCAAGAAACGATGGGAAGCAGGAGGAGCGAGAGACGAGGGGAGACGTTTTTGCCTCCAGACCGACAGCGAGCCACGCAGAATGCAGCGCGCAGGCGGCGCCGCGCGAAAGTGCCTGGGAAGTCCTCGCCGACGCGGTCTGGTCATCCCGAGGGAATCCCATCGACGCGCGGGGGTTGTCCACTGCGACTCTGAGTCAACGGATAGCACCCCCGTACTGCGTGGCGAGGCGTGCGAAAATGGCGCGATCTGGGTGAAATCCCCCGACAGGCGCCGGTCATCCTCTGGCGAGAAATCCTGACGACGAGCTGGGGTCATCCAGGCGTCAGCGACAACCAGCGCGCGCCGCTGGCTCGTGCGGGGCCGCTCCCCAGGTCAGGCCTCGCGGATGAACTCGCTGAAGCCCAGCTCTCTGGCGAGGGCCGTCGCCTCCCTCCTGCACCGCTTCGTGCGCGCTACAAGCTGCTCCAGCTGCTTCCGCAAGCCCTCCGGCGGCCCTGCCAGGAATAACTCGATGAGCGGCGCCCGCGTGAGCAGGAGATCCTCGTGGCGCGTGGCGCGCGAGAGCAGCGCGTAGAGCTCCAGCCACCAGTCGTCGTCCTCCTTCTTGCCGTTCCCGACCTCGTGGCGGCCGCAGTCCAGGATCACGCCTGGGCGGCGTCGGTCGAGGGAGCGGCGCGCAAGACAGCCGACGGCCCAGGGCGAGAGTCCACGGGGCCGAGAAGGTCTGGCTGCGGACCGCTCGCGTTCGAAGGGTTCGGCCGTAGACTGCCCGGTGGCGCCGTTCCCCCGCCCCGCCGCCTTCCCGCATGGTGCGCCCCTGGCACGCCACCGTGGTGATGACCCTGCCGTGTGAAAACGGGGAGCCCGTCCAGGTGACCTTGGAGGTGCGGAAGGTGAACGGCTCCGACGTGCGGGGCTCGATGAACACCAGCGGGCCCGTGAGGCCCCCCGTGCGGTTGTCGTCGTGGCGGGCGGCATGCGAGGTCTGCCACTGGGGCCTTCGGTGGAGCTCCCTATGGGGCCACGAAACGTGTGAGGGGTGTGCCGAAATGGGGTGGCGGCGGCATGCGAACGCAGCCATTTGGGCCTTCGGTGGAGCTCCCTATGGGGCCACGCAACGTGTGAGGGGTGTGCCAAAATGGGGTGGCGGCGGCATGCGAACACAGCCATGTGGGCCTTAGATGGAGCTCCCTATGGGGCCACGAAACGTGTGAGGGGTGTACCAAAATTGGGTGGCGGCGGCATGCGGACGCAGCCATTTGGGCCTTCGGTGGTGCTCCCCATGGGGCCACGAAACGTGTAAGGGGTGTGCCAAATATGGGGTGGCGGCGGCATGCGGACGCAGCCATTTGGGCCTTAGATGGAGCTCCCTATGGGGCCACGAAACGTGTGAGGGGTGTGCCAAAATTGGGCGGCGGCGGCATGCGGACGCAACCATTTGGGCCTTAGATGGAGCTCCCTATGGGGCCACGAAGCGTGTGAGGGGTGTCCCAAAATTGGGTGGCGGCGGCATGCGGACGCAGCCATTTGGGCCTTCGGTGGAGCTCCTTATGGGGCCACGAAGCGTGTGAGGGGTGTGCCAAAATTGGGTGGCGGCGGCATGCGGACGCAGCCATTTGGGCCTTAGATGGAGCTCCCTATGGGGCCACGAAGCGTGTGAGGGGTGTGCCAAAATTGGGTGGCGGCGGCATGCGGACGCAGCCATTTGGGCCTTCGGTGGAGCTCCCTATGGGGCCACGAAGCGTGTGAAGGGTGTGCCGATGATGATGATGATGATGATGATGATGATGATGATGATGATGATGGTGATGATGATGATGATGATGATGATGATGATGATGACGATGGTGATGCTGATGATGATGATGATGATGGTGATGGTGATAATGATGACCGACAACCATGATGTGGATGATGATGACGATAGTCATGATGATGAGCATGATGAGGATGGTGATGGTGATGGGAGGAGGGGGGAGGGGGCAGCGGGAGGAGGAACGCGGGGCACCGTCTCTTCAAAACGAGGACCCAACACCACAGGATGGTTGGGAAAAAGACGGCCCAGGAAACTTCCAAGACGGCCCAAAAGAGCCCCCAGAACACTCCAAGAGGAGCCCCAGATGGGGAACACGAACTGACATTTCGAGCCCTCGCCCACCAGAAGCTCCCAAGAGGCCCCCAGGAGTCCGCAAGAGGCCTCGAGAGGCCCCCAGGAAGCTCCAAGAGGCCTCCAAAAGGCGCCGAAAGGGCCCCGCAAGACTTCCAGACGCTGGTGATAACGACAATGATGATTATGCAGGGCGGCCTCAGGCCCACAACCTAAATCCCCAATACTGCTCACGCGGCATGCAAGACGCTGCGGTGATATCCTTGAGTTCGGCGGGGGAGCTTCTGAGACGACGGTGACGAAAATGATGACGATGATGACGACTATTACGAAGTTGACGACGACGATGATGATGATGATGATGATGATGATGATGATGATGATGATGAGGAAAAAGATTATGACGATGATGTTGACAGTGGGAATGATGATGCTGATGATGATGCTGATGATGGTGATCGTGATGTGAGTGATGGTGATGATGATGATGGTGGTGATGCTGACGATCATGATGACGATGACGGTGATGCCGTTGAGGATGGTGATGCTGACGATCATTATGATGATGCTGTTGATGGTCAGGATGATAACGCCGATGCTGATAATAATGGTGGCGATGCTGTTTATGGTCCTTGTGATGCAGGAGTGGGCGGATGATGAAGATGATGACGATGATGATGACGATAACGATGACGACGATCACGACGACGACGACGATAATGATGACGATGGCGATGATGAGGATGATTATGTTGATAATTCAGGTGACGAGATTTACGATGATGACGACGATGGCGATGATGACGATGGTGATGACGATGTTGCTGCTGATGGTGGTGATGGCGACGATTGTGATGATGGTGATGGTCATGGTGATGATGACGATGCCGCTGACGATGACGCCGGATATGATGGTGATGAGGATGGCGATGATGACGATGACGATTATCCTAGCTAGAACTTGAGCGCGCGCGAAGCACGCGCGATGGTTCTAGTATATATATACCTGTTGTTGTTTTGTTGTTGTTGGTGTTGGTTGTTTGGTTGCCTGGTTGGTTGGTTGTTTGTATGTTCGTTTGTATATTTGTTTGTCTGTTTGTATGTTGTTGATTTCTGTATTGTTGTTCTTATTACTATTCTTAGTATTGGTCTTGTTGTTGTGGTTGTTGTCGTCGTTGTTGTTGTTGTCGTTGTGATTGTGGTTGTTGTTGTTGTTGTTGCTGTTGCTGTTGTTGTTGTGGTTGTTGTTGTTGGTTGTTGTTGGTTGTTGTCGTCGTCGTCGTCGTCGTCGTTTTTTGTTTTGTTGTGTTTTTTCTTTTGCCAGAGTCGGAACGCGTTTATCTATCCTCCTCCTCTTCCTCCTCCTCCTCCTCCTCCTCCTCGTGCCACCTAATAATCTGGCGTGGCTGCATCGCGCGGGCTGGTGTGGTTTAGCCCCAAGAGGCCGCTACCGGCTGCCCTGCCCGAGCCTGGTTGCCTCCTGTGTGTCCGGGACTGCCCTTCCTCTCCCCCCGAGAGAGAGAGAAATATATATATATATATGTGTATATATATATGTATATATATCTATACATATACATAGATATATACAAGACTGCAGTGGCGCTTCGCGCCATGCACCTTGGTCCTTGAAGCTTGGTATGCAGGCGGTATAGCAGGAAGGTCAAGCCGACAATTTAGCGATAACTCCTTGTTTTTTTTTTTCCGGCATCGCCGTTAGAATTATGTAATTCGTTATCCTTCCTCCATGCTTCCTTTTCCTTATCTTCGCCATACCCTGGGCATTCTCCCCATCCTCCTCGGCTCTTTTTTGCGGAGGCTCCTCCTTGGAGAGCCTCTGGGGGCCTCACAAAAGTTGTTTCAGGTTTTCTTATGGCCTTCTGGAGGCCTCCTGGGCGTATTTTGGTGGCCTCCGGGGGCTTCCTCGGGCCACCCTGCCTCCAACCGCGGTCTCCCTGAACGAACGGGTCACGATGTGGAATGCTTCGGAGGGTGTCTTTGGGTCATCTTGGGCCGCCATGGGGCTCTCTGAGGGAAATCTTGGACCCGTGTTGTGCCGTTTTGGGGCTCTCTTGGACTGCCTGAAGCCTTTTCGGATGGTTGTGGGGCGATTTTGGAGCCTCCCAGGCGGTTTCGGACGCCCAGAAGACCGCCGTCTTGGAGCGTCGGGAAGCCGAAAAGAGGAGAACCCCAAAATTCACCAAAATCCAACAGAAAATCAATGATCTTTGCCTGGGGAGGCCTCCTTGGGAGTGCTCCTGGCGCCCTCTTTGGGGCCGTCCTGGAGGCCTCTTGGGCCATCTTGAGGTCACGTCGGTCACTCTTGGAGCGCGCTGTCTTGGGGGTCTCTGGGACGTCTTCGATGACCCTCCTGATCGCCCTAGGTGTGCTGGCAAGGCTTGGCAAAACGCCCTGCGAGGCCCAGGGGCCGCTTCGAGGCCCGTCTGGAGGGTCCCAACGCCCCAGATCCCGGGAGTCCGGTTTTTGGGGGGGGGGACGGGTTTTCCCCCCGCCCGGGCTTGTAAACATATAGGAAGAGGAATATATATATATATATATATATATAGAGAGAGAGAGAGAGAGAGAGAGAGAGAGAGAGAGAGAAAAAAAAAGAGAGAGAGAGAGAGAGAGAGAGAGAGAAAGAGACTGAAACATAAAACAAAAACAGAAAATGAGAAGGGGCGGGCGAACGCGAGGCGTGCGGTAAAGGGACGACCAAAGGATGGATGGATGGGTGGCCACTGGGCGGTAAGTGGGCGCCGCGGGGACAGCAGCCTGAGGGCTGCCACGAGGAGAACCCTCCTCGGCATGACTGACCTCGTCCTGCCTCCGCCCCCAATCCTCCTCGGAAGCAGCTCAGGCGAGAGGGAGGTAATCATCCGGCTCCACCAGTTGTCTCCTGGAGCCCGAGGCCCCCCAAGACAGGTGGAGAGGGGGGCCGCCCAAACACCACGGAGGTCCCAGGCGGACCGTGCGCGGATGCATGGCAGGAGCTCTCGATGTAAGGGGGTGTAGCACCGGGTCCGGCAGCAGCGGTGTCGCGCGGTGGATTTTCATTCTACTCCCGCGCAAAGGCCTGCTGTGGCCTCTGGGGCGGGGTGCCCGCGCGCGCGGGGGCGCGCGCGCGGGGCAGGGCAGATGCCGGCGGGAAAACGGAGGGCCGCAGCTGTGCAGGTCACGCAGCCAGGATCGGCGGGGAGAAGGAGGAGGAGGAGGAGGGAGTGGAGGAAGAGAAGGAGGGGGAGGAGGAGGAGGAGGAGGAGGAGAGGGAGGAGGAGGAGGAGGAGGATGAGGAAGGAGGAGGAGAGAAGGGGAGGAGGAGGAGGAGGATGAGGAGGAGAAGGAGGAGGAGGAGGATGGGGAGGAGGAAGAGGAAGGGAGGAGGAGGAGGATGGAGGGAGGATCGGATGGAGGAGGAGGTGGAGAGGAGGAAGGAGAGGAGGAGGCGGGAGGGGGAGGGGGAGGAGGAATGAGGAGAAGGAGAAGGAGGAGGAGGAGAAAGAAGAGGGAGGAGGGAGGATGAAGAGGGGTGGATGAGGAGGAGGAAGAGGATGATGATGATGAGGAGGAGGAGGGCGGGGGGAGGAGGAGGAGGAGGGGGCGGAGGAGGAGAGAGGAAGAGGAGGATGAGGAAGGAAGAGGAGAGGAGGGAGGAGGAGTGATGCAGGGAGGAGGAGGAGGATGGGGATGGATTCGAGGAGGAGGAGGAGGAGCAGGAGGTGGAGGAGGAAGAGATGATGAGGATGGCGATGCGGATTCGAATGAGGAGGAGGAGGGGGCGGAGGAGGATGAGCAGGAAGAGGGAGGAGAAGGCGGAGGATGATGATGATGCTGCTGCTGATGATGATGATGATGATGATGATGATGATGATGATGATGATGATGATGATGATGATGATGATGATGATGATGATACTGATGATGAGGAGGAGGATGATGCTGATGATACTGTTGCTGCTGCTGATGATGATGCAGATGATGCTGCTGATGATGATGCTGGTGGTGGTGATGACGATGATGATGATCTTGATTGATGTTGATGATCATGATGATGATGAGGAGGAGGAGGAATAGGAGGAGGAGCATGAGGAGGCGGAGGCGGAGGAGGAGGAGGAGGAAGAAGAGGAGAAGGGGGATGAGGATGAGGAAGCGGAGGATGATAGGGGGGGAGGAGGAGGAGGATACACAGGAGGAGGAGAAGGAGGGGGAGGAGGGGGAGGCGGAGGAGGAGGAGGAGGAGGAGGAGGAGGAGGAGGAGGGGTAGGAGGAATACGAATCGGGATATTCATGCGAATAATAAGAAGAGTCATACCACGACGATGACTCTTACGAAGAAGAAACAGACTAAGACTAACACCAATAAGCATAATAAGACGACTACGAGTAATAATGGTACGAAGACGAATGGGAAGACACATCATAACAACATAATTAATATCTAATAACCAATAGTACGAGCAATACTCATAATCCGAATACTACAAATACTAATACGGATACTATGCAGACCACGAACACTAATACGAAGACGAAGGAGACTACTCATATCCAATGAATATGAATATCATTAATATTTGTATTACAAGAAGAAGACTACTAATACGAAACTCATGAAGAAGACGAATCAGCATAACACTAAACATAAGGAGGATGAGCAGGAGAGGGAAGCGGAGGAGGAGGAGGCGGAGGCGGAGGCGGAGGAGGAGCAGGAGGAGGAGGAGGAGGAGGAAGAGGAGGAGAAAGAGGAGGATGAGAAACGAGGAGGAAGAGAGGAGAAGGAGGCGAGGATGAGAGGAGGAGTGCGGAGGAGGAACCTGAGCCGGAGGCGGAGGATGATGATGATGATGATGATGATTTGATGATGAAGATGATGATGATGAGGATGGATATGAATATGATGATGAATGATATGATGATGATAGCTGATGATGATATGATGATGATGATGAAGAAGGAGTAGGAGGAGGGTGGCAAGGAAGGAGAGGAGGATGAGGAGGAGGAGGAGGAGGCAGGAGGAGGAGGAGGAGGAGTAGAGGGAAGAGGAGGGAGGAAGGAGGAGGAGGAGGAGGAGGTGGAGGAGGGAGGAGAGGAGGAGGAGGAAATGAGAAGGAGAAGAGGGAGGAGGAGAAGAGGAAGAGAGAGAGGCAGGAGAGGAAGGAGGAGGCAGGGGAGGAGGAAAGAGGAGGAGGAGGGGAGAGGAGGAGGAAGGAGGAGAGGAGGAGGAGGAGGAGGAGGAGGAGGAAGAGGAGGAGGAGGAAGAGGAGGCGGATGATGATGATGATGATGATGATGATGCTGATGGTGATGATGATGCTGTTGCTGCTGATGATGATCATGATGCTCACGATGATGATGCTGATGACGACGATGATGATGCTGCTGATGATGATGCTGATGATGATGCTGCTGCTGATTATAATGATGGTGATGATGATGACGATGGTGATGCTGCTGCTGATGGTGGTGGTGATGCTGTCGATGAGGTTAATGAGGATAATGACGAAGAATCCGATGATGATGAGGGTGCTGGTGATGATGATGGTGATGATGATGGTGATGCTGATGCTGGTGTCGATGATGATGCTGATGATGATGATGGTGGTGGTGGTGGTGATGCTGATGATGCTGCTGATGATGATGCTGCTGATGCTGATGTTGATGCTGATGATGATGATGATGCTGATTATGCTGCTGCTGATGATGATGATGTTGATGATGATGTTGATGATGATGATGATGATGACGATTATGATGCTCACGATGATGATGATGATTATGATGATGCTGCTGTTGATGATGATGATGATGATGTTGATGATGTTGCTCATGATGATGCTGATGATGAAACTGATGATGAAGAAGAAGAGGAATATTAATCTGAGGATGATGATGATGATGCTGATGATGCTGATGATGATGATGATGGTGATGATGATGATGATGATGATGATGATGATGATGATGAGCGTGATGATGATGGTGATGATGATGATGATGATGACGATGAAGATGATGGCGAGGAGGAGGAGGAGGAAGAGGAGGAGAGGAAGAGGAAGAGGAGGAGAAGGACTAGGAGGAGGAGGAGGAGGAGCAGGAGGAGGAGGGTGAGGATAAGGAGGAGGAGGATAAAGATGGGGAAACGGATGAAAATGATGATGATGATCATGTTGATGATGCTGATGATGCTGCTGATGATGATGATGATGATGATGCTGATGATAAAGATGATGACCACGATTCTTATGATGATGCTGATGAGGGCGATGATGCTGATGATGATGATGCTGGTGATAATTATTATGATGATGCTGATCACGGTAATAATGATGATGATGAGGATGATGCTGATGATGATGCTGATGATAATGTTGATGATGACGATAATAATAGTGATCATGATGATGATGACGATGATGCTGACGATACTGCTGCTGCTGTTGCTAATGCTGATGATGATGCCGATGATGGTGATGCTGGTGGTGATGATGATGCTGATGCTGATGCTGATGATGATGCTGCTGAGGATGATGATGAGGATGATGATAATGATGATGATGATGATGATGATGATGATGATGATGATGATGATGATGATGATGATGAAGCTGATGATGCTGATGCTGATTCTGATGCTGATGATGATGATAATGAGGAGGAGGAGGAGGAGGACGAGGCGGACCAGTGTAAACCCAAGACTAATCAACGATGTTGGAGCAAACCCTCCCTCCAAGCTCCC
>CAUYUJ010019354.1:171914-181807 GCA_963575745.1 Prorocentrum cordatum | reverse complement strand
TGGTAGCCCTCGTAGCTGAACTTGCATGCGGTGCGAGGCGTGGCCGGAGGACGCAGGAGTCAGCTCAGCTGCGGCAAAATCGGCGGTCGACTGCGAAGCATGTGTCGTAGTTGACGAGGGCGTGCTCGTAGGAGACGTGCTGGTACTCGGCGTAGGCATAGTAGTAGCCGTCGAAGTCCCAGGGGGGCAGCGCGCGGGGCAGGGCCCCTGGTGCTGCTCAGGCCAGGCGCTCGCGGGGGCGCCCAGCAGCCCGGTGCCGCACGGGCCAGCGGCGGCGGTGCTGTTCACGATCGGGTCCAAAATGGCGCTATGATCGTATTTGTAGATGCTGTCATCGTAAAGGTAGAAGAACGTCCTACGCTCCGCATGTCGCAGGAAAGCCTCTCCTCCGTGCTGGGGCGCACCGCCTGAAGACGGGTGTGCTCCAGCCAGCGAGGGGAGGGCCAGGCCGCAGGCGAGGCGCCGCATGATGGCGAGGCCTGGCGGGCGGCGCGAGCGATGAGCCGAAAGCTGCGTGGCAGTACACGTCCTCATACACCCCTGAATGCTCATGTACATCGCTACAATCACGCCCCCTGCAAGACTACGGGTGTCCCTACACCAGAGAGCTTGCGCGTGCTGCTGCCAAAACAGACATGAGGTAACAAGAAAGAGATACGACGCGAAGAGGGGATCGGTGCCTCTGAAGGCGCTTCCTCGGAGGGCTGAGGCGGGCTCTCTGAGGCACCTTCAACACGGGCCCTGGGTGGCCCGACCCTTGTCCTTGCCTTTGTCGGCCCCTGGGGGCCCCGTCCCTGGGGTGGCCTGGCCTGGCTGGTCGGTCGCACTGCAGGCTGCCGCGGGCTCGGCGGCCGCTGCGGCTTCCTCCTTCTTAGCTTCCAGAGTGGCCGCTTGTGGCAGGTGGATGGCGCCTCCCGTGAGGTGCCCGAGGAGGGTCTGGATGTCGCCGCGCAGTGCAGCGGCGTCGGCGGTTGCCGTCTGTTGCTGGGTGACGACGGTGGCAAGCCCCCGTTCCAGCCCTGAAACGTGCTCCGTGAGTGTGGCCTGGGAGGAGAGAACGCCCGCAAGCTGCATCTGCATGTTATCAACCGTGGTGGCTAGTAGCTCGTGCTGCTGTTCCATGTGCTGGATGCGGGTCGTGGCAGCATCGGGCGGTTTAGAGGCCGATGCGAAGCGCTCGCCGAAGGTGTTGAGTTCGTGGGAGGCCTCGCTGTATTCATCGCCTGATGAGAGGATCTCGACGTCAACGACGTCACCTGGTACTTCGGCGGCTGTGGCTGCGGCGCCTTCGGTGTGGCCCCCTCCTTCCGCCGCCGCCGTGCCAAGCCAGGGGTCGTGGCCACCTGGTCCTGGGGCGGCCGTCGGTTCAGCGGCTCCGTCCGTGCCGTG
The DNA here is from genome assembly GCA_963575745.1 of Prorocentrum cordatum. Classification (NCBI taxonomy): domain Eukaryota; class Dinophyceae; order Prorocentrales; family Prorocentraceae; genus Prorocentrum; species Prorocentrum cordatum. Next base: position 180,418 of record CAUYUJ010019354.1, on the reverse strand, counting down.
AGGGGGCGCAGAAGAGCTGCGGCCTGGGGCGCGGGGGGGCCTTGCGGGCGGCGTGGCGTCACGTTTCCCGCTGGAGGAGCGGTGGCGCTTGGCTAAAGGCTCCTCCTTGGGGGTCAGGAGCGGTGCGACGCCCTTGCCTTTGGGCGTGGCAGTCATGAGGTCGTGGAGGTAGGGGCTCTGGGCCGCTTTGGTGAGGAGTGTGCCGGTGGCGGGGCTGAAGCCGCCACCACCGGCTGGCGGCGTCGCAGGCACTGTGATGGTGGTAGGCGTGACGATGGTAACGTTGTCCCGCTTCGGCGCCACCTCAGCCAGCGGGGCCTCGGCGATGCTCCACGGGATGGAGCACCCCGCGACCTGCACCGTATAGGTGAGTGGGGGTCGATGGGCGCGCACTAGGGCAAACTGGGCCGCAGTGGCTGGGTCCCAGGCGGCGTGGTAGACCTCACAGTCCCATTTGACGGACGGGCCCGTGAGAGTCTTGGCGAGCTGGGTCAGCGTGGCGTGGCGTGACGCAATGCCAGCGATGCGGTAGCGCGTCTTGGCGAGGGTGGCCTCGCAGCCGCGGATGCTGACAGCAGCGGCCTTGGCGACGTCAGACCCCCGCGGAACACGGATCCCCAGCAGGCCTGACTTGCCGTGCCTGAAGACTCCCAGGGCCTTGAGCTCCACCGACTTCTGGAACGCGTCTGCCATCGTGATGGGCTGGTCCTCAGGGAACCACACGGTCTGATACTTGTCGGCGGTGGGATCGTCTGCACCTACGTTGCTGAGGTCGTAGGTGGCACCGAGTTGCCCTGATCCCGCCAGGACCTTGTCGACCGCTTGGAGACTGACGCCGAAGGTGGCCGCCAGGGACCTCTTTCCGACGCCCGATCCAAACCTGCCTAGGCTTTTGCAGGGTTCGAGGATGGTGACGGCTTTAAAGTTGCCGTGGAAGAGGGCCTTGAAGGTGTCCTGGAGCTGGCTATCGAGCTCCTGGCGGCGAGCGTCTTTCTTGGACTCATTGTGCTTTTGGCGCGCCTTGTCCTGTGGAGCGGAGTCGCCTCGAAAAGGGCCCTTGGCGCGTGGACCACCGTTCACGGGGGCACCTCCCGAGAACTGGTCCTCGAAGGCCTGGTGCATGGAGGGGACTGCGGCAATGGCCTCGGTCTCGTGTATGGTCGCCCGAATCCAGCAGACGTGGTCGGCGGGGTCGATGGTGGCGACGGATACCTTTTCCGTGCAGGCGACCTCCTTGGTGCCCAGCTGGTACACGATCACGGGGACGTGCGTGTGGACCACTTTGGGCGCCTTGGGGTGGCGCTTCAGGACGGGGACGGCGAGCTCGGCACCGACGTAGTTGTCGTTTTTCGGGCCCATGACAGCAATCGCGAGCTGGCCCGTGGCTCGCTTGCCCTGCCCGAGGTGGTGTTGCAGCAGCCATTCGCCACTCTCGGAGTCGTGGAGGCTGATGCTGGGCTTGTACGTCTTGCCGTCGCCAGGCGAGGTGGGTTCGGCAAGAACAGGGACCTTCCAAAAGGCAGGGTCCAAGGCGATGAATTGGGTGTCCGCAGCCTGAAGACGTGCGGAGCCCAATGGTGGGTGCGATGTGTCACCGCCAGTGCGCTTAGGCTTGCTGCGCTGGTAGTGGTCGAGCGTGTTGCTGATCTGGTTGGCGGCGCACATGCGGATAAGGGCGCTGCCAAGCTTCTTCGTGTTGGACTTGTGCATGTCGTACTTTGCCTGGAGCTCGTCCGCGCTCAGTTCGGCTAGCCCGTTATAGGCGGCCGTGGGGCGGTCAGACCCCGCTTGCCTGAACGCTGCGATGCAGTCCTGCTTGCGTTGAAGGAGGGGCCCTTCAGCAGCAGGGCGCGTGGGGCGGGAGCTCGGAGGCTGCTTTGAAGAGCGACGGCGCTCCGGCTTCTTGGGGGCCATTGCTGCGGGCACTCTGGTGCGGTGAGGTGACGCGAATCAGTAGGGTCCTGCTGGGACCCCTCCGGTCTCGCGAGGCCTGGGAGTCTGACTCCGAGGCGGGGCGCTTCGCGTCGTGGCTGCGGTCTGAGTGCAGAGCACTCTCGAGCCGAGACTAGAGAGAGAGAGAGAGAGAGAGAGAGAGAGAGCGAGAAGAGAGAGAGAGAGAGAGAGAGAAAGAGAGAGAGAGAGAGAGAGAGCGGAAGAGAGCGAGAGAGAGAGAGAGAGAGCAGAGAGAGAGAGAGAGAGAGCGGGAGAGAGCGAGGGAGAGCGAGAGAGAGCGAGAGAGAGAGCGAGTGAGAGCGAGAGAGAGAGAGAGAGAGAGAGAGAGCGAGAGAGAGCGACAGAGAGCGAGAGAGAGCAAGAGAGAGCGAGAGAGCGAAAGAGAGAGAGAGAGAAGAGAGAGAGAGAGATAGAGAGAGAAAGAGAGATATATATAGAGAGAGAGAGAAGAGAAGAGAAGAGAAGAGAAGAGAGAGAGAGCGAGAGAGAGAGAGAGGGAGAGTGAGAGAGAGAGGAGAGAGCAGAGAGAGAATAGAGAGAAGAGAGAGAGGAGAGAGAGAGAGAGAGAGAGAGGCAGAGATAGAGGCAGAGAGAGAGAGGCACAGAGAGAGAGGCAGAGAGAGAGAGAGGCAGAGAGACAGAGGCAGAGAGAGAGGCAGAGAGAGAGAGAGAGGCAGGGAAAGAGAGGCAGAGACAGAGAGAGGGCAGAGAGAGAGAGACAGAGAGAGCAGAGAGAGCAGAGAGAGAGGCAGCTCAGTCACACTTAAATCCAGATTCGTCCTCACCGAGTCCCACCACCAAGGGAGCGCCAGCAAGGAGATGCACATATGGTGATCCCCACGCAGTGAATAATTTTTGGTTCTAGTTGTGCAGCATTCTTGATTTGCACCGAGACAGACGCTAAATATTTGCACGATGCGATGCAAAACAACAGAAAAACAGTAATATGCTTGTCATGCGCCGAATTCGCGAACACAATCCAAATAAGAAACCCAATACCAACCATCCCCAAAACAAGGCGATAAGGGGGAGCTCCGGCACTAACGTACATGAGGGCGATTCTCTGGCGCAAACTGCTATCACATGTCGCGCTTCCTAACATTCGCGGCAATCCGATAAACAATCCGGTCGTGTGTTCAAGTCGCCACTGACTGGTTCCATGCGCGACACTGGAGCATCATCTTCCCTGTAGGGTAGCACCAGTAGTATCTCGAAAGACAGCCGTTCCCCGTACCCGCACAATGAAGTATAGGAGTGAAAAATTGTGTAAATACTAAGAAAATATTATTTTTGCAAGGGCGACAAGAAAAAATCGGAAAACTGTTGTGAAGCCTTGAACCCCTGAGTGAGGCCCACTGAAACTTCGCCAGTTCTGATATCTGAACCCGCAAAAAAGCACCCACACTACATCGTTACGAAATGCAACATTGCCCACCATTTGCGCGAATACCGCATCCACAACAATTAAACGTTTTACAGCAAGATGGTCACCGACGAAATTGTACATGCGAGTGATATATATATATATATATATATATACATACGTTCGCCGCACAGCTTTAAAACCATCTACTGCAATAGTGAATAAAACATCTTCTACGAGGTATCTCTGAGCTTCCGCAGCTTCGCTATAAGGGAAGCTTTACAAGTCACTTTTCGAGTCAACTAGCACGCTGGCGCTGTGGAATTACTCTTCAGCTTCCGCCGCTTCTAATGGAGGCTCTACAAATCAATTTGCACGTGCGTTCGGTATATAGACTGGTCGCCGGCGGTAAACCGTCAACCAAATTACCGCCGCCGGGACCTCCTAGAGCTCCTGACGCGCAGAAGAGTGCTCCCAATGCAGACAGAAAGCTTCCTGGAGCGTCAGCTTGAAAACCGTTTTTTGGTTTCAACAAAGTCAGTTCCGCTTGTTTTGATAGTAATACAACAGCTCAAGACCTCAAAATTTCACCAGCGAGCACGAAATAACCTACTTCACGCGCAGAGAATCTTCATTACGAAAACTAGCAGTCAAATCTCTCATAATTCCCCAAAAAACGTAGCCAATTCCGACGAAAAACCACGCGGTGTTCAATAAAACCACGCAGGCCCCTTGCGCGGGCATGTCGAAATCGTTCGAATGTTTTTGCGCGCTTGCGGGAAGGAGGGAGCGATATTAATCAAAGAAAAAGCGTGTTCTACCGCTGCTGGCGGAAAACCGGGGGGGGTCACTACCGGTTCGAGCCCCTCCCCCCCCCCTCTCCGGAAAACCGGGGGCGTTCGAACCCCTCCCCCCCCCAGTTCATCATGAAAAGGGAGGGGGGTCACTAACGGTTCGAACCCCCCCCCCCTCGAAGGGGGTTACTACCGGTTCGAACACCCCCCTCCTCGAAAACCGAGTGGGGGTGCGGACAGTGGTGGGGACGGTGGTGGTGGGGACAGTGGTGAGGGGACAGCGGGACAGTGGTGGGGACAGTGGGACAGTGGTGGGACGGTAGTGGTGGGGACAGTGGTGAGGACAATGGTAGGAACACTTGGGACAGTGGACAGTGGTGGGGACGGTGGTGGTGGGGACAGTGGTGTGGAGACAGTGGGAATGAGGTGGAAACAGTGGGACAGTGGAGGGTACAGTGGTGGTGGGGACAGCGGTGAAGGCGGTGGCGAGGACGGCGGTGGGACAAAGGGACAGAGGTACAGTGGGGACAGTGGTGGGGACAGTGGGGACAGTGGTGGGAACAATGGGACAGCTCAGTGGGACAGCGGAGGAGTCAGTGGGACAGTGGGGACAGTGGGGATAGTCGGGCAGTTGTTGGGGCCGTGGAGAAAGTGGGGAGAGTGGAACCGTGGTGGGAACAGTGGTGGGGACAGTGGGGACAGTGCGACAGTGGTGGGGGCACTGGTGGGGACAGTAGGGACGGTGGTGGAACCAGTGGGGACAGTGGTGGTGAGGACAGTGGTGCTGGGAACAACAGTGGGGGATGTGATGCGGACGGTGGTAGGGGCCGGGAGTCGTTTGCTGGCGGTGGAGTGGGGGGTGGGGTGGGGTTCGAACCGGTTTTAGTGACCCCCCCCTCGTTTTCGAGGGGGGGTGGGGACCCCACTCGGGTGCCTGAGGGGGAGGGGGGGGGGGGTAGGGGAGGGGGGGGGGTTTTTGAGGGGGAGGGGAGGGGAGAGGGGGGGGGGTCCAGCAGGTGGGGGGGGGATTTTCGGAGGGGGGGCGGGGACCCCCGGGTTCCGGAGGAAGAGGGGGGCAATTTTCCACGGTAAAGCGGCGGTGGATCACGCTCTCTCTAATCAAACCATTCAAATTCCGCACGGTCCACTCGCGTTTATCGGCCAAACGCACGGGTGAACATCGGTCCAAAAACGTTATTTCGTATGGGTTTCGATATTAATTTTCGGGTACGGGCTACACGCAATACATATCGAATACATCTTTAATTGTACAACAAAAACAACGCCACTTCCAGTGAGTAATTTCTAGAATCTCAAAGCAAGCGAAATAATACAATTTACGTGGTATAACCTGATAATGGGATCCGCAATTAAGGAAGTCCGGAAATCCATACCTCCAATAATCGAAGCCCGGGACAATTGAGAAATTGAGACCTGCTGCATATGCTGATGTTCAATTCTGAAAACGCCGAAACTTCGTTTGAACCCCATGGTATTCATTCATCCCAGAGTACTGCTGCAACACGTATGTTCACCATGCTTTCAAATTCTACAACTTGTATATCAACATGTGTTTTCTTAAACATGCTTGTTTGAATCGGATCTCCAATGTCGAGAATCTTTTCCACAACGGCAGCGGATGTGGCGATGTCGTCGTGAAAATCGTCCAAAACGATAACGCATTACAGTCAACATCCCGTGGTATTGGGTCACTCGACGCGTTCTCTGATGAACACGAAAATAATTGCAGCGTTCAATATGTTCCTATATTCGGAACGCGTATTCTTGATTTGCTCGCCCTTTTCGTTTACCATGTATTCCAATATTGTCATACGTGTTTCCGCGTCGGGCACATGCAGTTCAAGAATCATTTCGGATATGCGGCCGTTCGCGTCATCGATGAGTTCGTCCATGTTTCATTCATCTTGCAGCCGACAGACACTCCAAACAACACGCGTAGCAGGTGCCAAGTGTTATTCAGATGTGTTTCGTTTTCCGTTAAAAAACTGATTTCGTGACGACCAATTCTTCATCTAAGTCGTCGTCGCCTTCCCATTCGATGTCGGATATGTGCGGCTCTCCACCGGAACTGTCACCGGCTTCTCCGGAGGCGCCCCCCGACGCCAGATAAATTAGGGCAATGTGTTCTTGAAACGCAGCTGCGGGTGCACAATCAGCTGGAAGATCGAACCATGCATTTCTTGAAGTGGACTACCTCCCCCTCCCCCTCCTCCTCCTCCTCCTCCTCCTCCTCCTCCTCCTCCTCCTCCCCCCCTCAACCTCTCCTCCTCCTCCTCCTCCTCTCCTTCTCCTCCTCCTCCTCCCCTCAACCTTCTCCTCCTCCTACTGATCCTCCCTCCTTCCTTCCTCCTCCTCCTCCTCCTCCTCCTCCTCTCCTCCTCCTCCTCTCTCCTCCTCTCCTCCTCTCCTCCTCCTTCCTTTCCTTCCTCCACCTTCTCCTCCCCTCCCCCTCCCCCTCCCTCCTCCTCCTCCTCTCCTCCTCCTCCTCCTCCTCTCCTCTCCTCCTCCTCCTCCTCCCTCCTCTCCTCCTCTTCCCACCCCACCCCCCCCCCACCTCTCATTTTTTTGTTTCCGCTCCTCCGTCCAGGGAGGGGCCACCTATCCGATGCGAGCATATCCGTATACCTGCCGATCGCCGCAACCAGGGGGGGTCATCCTGCCTTCGCGGCCGGCCGGCTGGCGGGCCGCCCCGCGCCGCGCCGTGGCTGGCGGAGCTCGGGAACGGCCGGGCGTCGGCGAGGGGGGGGGGGGGGGCGCGAGGGGGGGAGCAAAAAGAAGAGGAGGAGGAGGAGGAGGAGGAGGTCGAGGAGGAGGAGGACGAGAGGAGGAGTAGAGAGGAGGAGAGGAGGAGGAGGATGGGGGGAGGAAAAAGAGGAGGAGGTGGAGAGGGAGGAGGAGGAGGAGGGGGGGGTGGAGGAGGAGGAGGAGAAAGACGGGGGGGATAAGGAGGAAAGGTTGAGGGGCGGAGGGGGAGGGAGGCGGAGGGGGAGGAGGGGAGGAGGAGGAGGAGGAGGAGGAGGAGGAGGAGGAGGAGGTGGAGGAGGAGAGGGAGGAGGAGGGGAGGAGGAAAAGAGAGGAGGAGGAGGAGGCGGGGGAGGGAAGGATGAGGAGAATGAAAGACGAGGAGGAGGGAAGCGGAGGAGGAGCGGAGGAGGGGGGGGGAGGAGTATAGGAGAGAGGAGGAAGAGGAGAAGAAGGAGGAGGGGGGGGAGGAGTAATGACAAAAGAGGAGGAGGCGGAGGAGGAGAAGGAGGAGGAGGGGGAGGAGGAGGAGGAGGAGGAAGAGGAGGAGTAGGAGGAGGAGGAGGAGGATAAGGAGGAGGAGGAGGAGGAGGAAGAGGAGGAGGAGGAAAGAAGAGAAGCGGAGGAGGAGAAGGTGCAGGAGGTGGAGGAGGAGGAGGAGAAGAAGGAGGAGGAGAAGAAGGAGGAGGAGGAGGAGGGGAGGAGGGAAGGAACAGAGGAGAGGAGGGGGAGGAGGAGGAGGAGGAGGTGGAGGGGAGGGGGAGGAGGAGGAGGAGGAGGTGGGGAGGTGGGAGGAGGAGGAGGAGGAGAAGGGAAAGAGTGGAGGACGTGGAGGACGAGGAGGAGGAGGAGGGAGAAGAGGAGGAGGAGGGAAAGGTGGAGGAGGAGGAGGAAGAGGTGGAGGAGGGGGAGGAGGAAGAGGTGGAGGAGGAGGAGGAGGAGGAGGAGGAGGAGGACCCTTCCTCGACCTGGGAGACCCCGGGGACCTGGGGGCCGGTCCGACGGGCACTGTGGGCCGCAAGGAAATCGCCAACTAGAGCACGCTGCACCATGCAGGCCACGAGACCTCCCCCAGCGTGGCCCCAGACACCAAAAGGCCAACAACCAGTCGTCACCATCTTACTGCTCAATCCACGATGCCAGTAGACCGCCACGGGCCACGACGCCGACGAGGCAACGTCTGACGTCCGGGCACGCGCGATAATGCTGAAGGTCGTCGCCAGCAGTTTCCTCCGCACATCCAAAAGCGCAACCTAGCAGAATGGCGCGAAAACGGCCCGACGCACGCGCTCCGCGACGCAGCGCCTTGAAGGCGCCGGCCACAAGGCGCGCGCTGCCTTTCTTCTCTGGCCGCACCCTCCTGGCCAGCGCTGAGACATCGGCGACAGAGAAACGGCCGGGCCCCACCCATGTGGGCACTCTCTGGGCCAGGGCGCGAAGAGGCACCGCGAGGCCAACGATGTCTCCCAACCGCTTCAAGGCTTTTTTCCCCCCGAAACTGCCCCCGGAAATGGGCGCGAGAGGGGGCGCCAAGAAGTTGCCCGCTTCGTCCACCATCGTCCCGGTCCAAGACTGTCTCCACCAGGCCTGGCTGGTGCGCGCGGGGATAAACTCATCGTCTTCCAGAAAAG
>CAUYUJ010019354.1:139414-166914 GCA_963575745.1 Prorocentrum cordatum | reverse complement strand
TCAGCTGTATGAGTGGTGAAGCACTGCAGAACAATATCCTGGGGACTCGCAAATCTGAGTCGCAAGCATGTCGACGCCCCCAGGAAGCACGTGCGGGCCGCTGGGCGGACGAGAAGATTGACTGGACACTGTGATGATCTAGTTGTCTGGCGGCGTGGCGGGCGCCATCACTCCAGCCATGGCGGGGGAGCGGGATGGCAGGGAGAGGGGCGCCCGCGTCAGGCCGCGGGGAGGCGGAAGCAAGAAGACCCGAGGAGCGGGTCGGGGGGGGGAGTGCCAGGCCGAGCGGGTCGCGCAAACCACCCTGAACCGATACGGTTTGAGCCAGAATGGCTACCGACGGAAGAGGGAGAGGAAAAAGAGGAGGGATAATTAGAGACCAGTGTAAACCCACAAGTCATCAACGATGTTGGAGTAAACCCTCCCCCCCAAGTTTCCTCTTCATAGGCCCCTACATCGGCTCATCTCCATTGATGGAACTGCCTCGTTGGAAGACACCCGTTTGAAGACCCTGAAGCATGCCCAAACGTTGTTCTCAGGATTCCAGCGCCACGGATCAACCTGACTGTCGCGTCTACCCTGAATCGTGCCAGAATGCCATTCCTAGGACTTCAATTGAGAGAATCACGTAACGTTGCGCCAGCATAATCCTGAATCCTTCCATAACACCATTTCTGGTACGTTGGTGATGGGAACCCGTGAAAATCTTGCAATGGTTTACAACGAACGTGCGCGGTGCTAAGGCGAGAGCCATATTTAGAGAAAGCAACGCCCTCGATCCATGAAGCTATTGCAAATGTTTAAAGCACAGATGCGCCGCGCTAAGGCGAAAGCCAAATTTTGAAAACCACTCACCCTCAATCCGTCGAACTCTTGCAATTACTTGGTTCGGCGAATGTGCAATTTTGTTAGACGAATGTGCGCCGCGCTGACGCGAGAGCACATGTTGAAAACCACCCGCCCTCAATCCGTGAAACCCTTGCAAATGTTTAAAGAAGAGTGTGCGTCGCGCTGAGGCGAGAACCACATTTTGAAAACGACCTGCCCTCAATCCGCGAAATTTTTGCAATGCTTTAAGCGGCGCTAAGGCGAGAGCCACATTTTGAAAACCACCCGCCCTCCATTTGCGAAACTGCTGTCAATTTTTAAGATTCGCCATCAGAACCGTAAGTGGTGAGGAGGTCCCAGGCGAAACGCCCGGCCCGCCCTAAAAACAGGCCTCGGGGTGTGACAGGGAGAAATTACTCATAAAGAAGAAGAGTGGAGGAGGAATCGTGAGGAAGGAAGTCGACCAGTGCAAACCCAAGACGCGTCAACGATGTTGCAATAAGGCCTCTCTGATCATCCCGTCCGCGCAAGTCCCTTCAATAATGCATGTTCACTGCGGGACGTGCCCTCTTGGATCTTGGAGGACATCCGTTTGAGAATCTTCCACCGCTCCCTAACACCATTCCTGGGACTTCGGCGCCACGAAACAACGTGACTGTTGCGTCCTAACAAACTTGAATAATGTCAAAACAGCAAGTTGGGGCTTCAACACAAAGAAATCACGTGACTGTTATGTCCTGGTAATCCTAAGCTGGGAACGATACGAATCCCCCAAACTGCCATAACCGGCAAAAACATGTGTGCCAGGCGCTAAGACGAGAGCCACATTGAAAAGAAACGCCCTTCATGAGCAAACTCATTCAAAAAGAGTGAGACGAATGCGCGCGGCGCCAAGGCGAGAACCACATGTTGAAAACCACCCGCCCTCCATCCGTAAAACTGCAGCGCACATTTGGAGCACACGTGCGCGGAGCCGATGCAACAACCACATTTTGAAAATCCCCCGTCCTCCGTCCGTGAAGCTGTGGCAAATTCCTAATTCAAAACCGCTCATGGTGGGGAAATCTCCAGCGAAACGGTCGGCCTGCACTACTGACACACTGACACGTCTGGCGGTGCGAAAGGGAGGAGTTACTCAGAAGGAAAATCAATGAGGGCCAAGAAGAAGGCGAGGAGGGAGAGAAGAGGAGGGACCGCAGGCGAAAGAGAAGGGGGGAGGTAGGAAGAGGAGGAGGAGGAGGAGGAGGAGGAGGAGGAGGAGGGAGGCCGCAAGTCTACGCCACTGCGGGCTCCTCATCTGTTCCAAAACACTTCGCCTTTCTTGTCACCGCACAAGGGGAGGTGGTTTCGCCAAACGCGCCCCTACGATTTGCCTGGTTGAGCCTGGCTTGGGCGCGGTTTCTCCTGATACGTCCTGGCAATGTGCCTGGCTCGGCCTGGTTGGGGCGCAGCGTTGCTTGAGACGTCCTCACAAGTTGCTTGATTTGTTACGTGGTGTAAACTATGTGGTGCAAGGTGCGTAATGCAAATCCGCATGTCCTCCTCGCCCTCACTATCCTGCGACCAGCTGCAAGACGGCGTTGGCCAGTGAACTGGCTTTAGGAAAACTCTCCCGAGCCTTCAAACATATTCCAGAAAGTGGTAGGCCAACGCTCTAGCCCCTCCCTTGACCGTTCACGATGCTCAAGCCTGCGATGAGTGAGCTTCCGATGGGAATGACCTCCATGTTTCTCTTCCTCCCTCCTCCTCCTCCTCCTCTTCCTCCTCCTCCTCCTCCTCCCTACGTACTCAAAGAGGTCTCTCACAAGCTCTTAGACTATTGAAGAACCCCGTTGCGCCCCAGGCAAACCCAGCGACGGAAAGATGTCGCCGTACATCGAACCCGCCGACCCCGAGAGGCGGAGGGGAGGTGCAGATTCTGACGCTAGTTAGGATCTGCCCGGCGAGTGACCGGCGACCCGGGCAGTAGCGCACGGGTCCCTCCGGAACACTGGTTACATAATGAGACCAAAGATGGGCGAGGAGGGTGAGAGGCGACAACGAGCAGGACGAGGGAGGGAGACAAGGGACGACGACGAGGGCAAAGAGGAGTAGGGTACCTGGCTGGCGAGCGGCGAGCAGGGAGCGGACGGAACCCGACGGGTGGCGCACCTACGCCATTGAGGCGGCGTCTTTCAGTCGGCCCAGCAGCGCGGAGGACGGGTTGCGCGTGGCAGATAAGCTCCCGCGGTCCAGTACGTACCTGTCTCTGGCATGAGGGGACGCAACGTAAGAGGTACAGGATGATGAGGAGGAAGATAAGGATGATGAGGAGGAGAAAGAGAAAGATGAGAAGAAGTAGGAAGCAGAGGTAGAAGAGGAGGAAAAAAAGCGAAGGAGGAGGGGGACCGGAGGAACAGGTGGGAGGACAAGGGCGAGGATGAGCAGGAGAAACAGAGTTGGAGACTTTACTTCGTCCTTTTGTGTGGCTTGCCGATGGGACCACCCTTCGTCTGATCAGGAGATGCTGGGGGGGGACCCGGTTGCAGGTGTCGGTTTGCTGTCGGTGTCGGATCGGATTCACGATTGATCGGACGATCTCGATATCTACGCATCAATATCTTTATCTATCCATCGATCCTATTACCAACATATCGACCCACCTCTCTCTCGATCTGAGCGGATTGGGACGACAACGACAGGATAACCACGGGGCAACAACAGGGCAACCATAGGACAAGTGCACGGGGCAACCACGGGGCAACCACAGAGCAACCACATGACAACCACGGGACAACCACGGGGCAACGATAAAACAACTGCGGGACAATCACTGGACAACAAGAGGGCAACCACGGGACAACCACGGAACGACCAAGGGATAGTCACAGAACAGCCATGGGATAATCACTGCATAATCACTGGATAACCTCAAAACAACTACTGGACAACTACAAGGCAACCACGGCACAGCCGCGGACCAACCACGGAACAATCTTAGGACCATCACAGAACAAACACGGGGCAATCGCAGAGCAACCACAGGACAACCTCAGGACAGCCATAAAACAACCGCGGGACAACCACAAAACAACTGCAGAATCATCACAAAGGCAATCCCAGGACAACCACTGGGACAGCCGCGGTACACCTGGCCGCCGGAGGAACGCAACAACTTGGTGGCTCCCTGCCCTGACGAGACTGGGATCTCCCTCGTCTCGCGCAGCTTCGCATCGCCCACACGTCACGCATGAATCGACCCGAAACCGATTTCCTAGTCGGGCGACTCCGCTTCACCTTGATCTTACCCCACAATTTCCGACAAAATAATCAGTTTTGATATTCCAATCGCATTTGGGCCACCAAACCATGTCATCCGCATCGTGCGCTGGACTCCAGCCAGGCACGATTATGTTGAATAAGCCCCGGGTAGTTCGAGCGAAGACGATTCCGAGGAAGGGTGCTGCCAGCCCGGTAGTTCCATTGACCACGCTGGCAAGAGACTAGCAATCCGTGATGTGAAGGACGCATCCGCCAGCACCGTCCGACTGCACGCCGGGCGCGTTGTCGCCGTGCCATCTGGGATCTGGTCCAAAGGATGCGTAGCAAACCTTATCTTCTTTCGTGCGATCTGGACAAGGTCGAGGGCATGTGAACTGGTGTCAGCCATTTGCGGCTTCCCCAGAACGTACACTTTAGCCGCGAAAGTAGATTAGAAAGCCTCCTCCCTCCTCCCTCCCTCCCTCCCTCCGTCCTTTTGTCTCTGTCTCTGTCTACGTCTCTCTCTATCTCTCTCTCTGACTCCCTCTGTCCATTTATGTGTCTCTCTCTCTCTCGCTCTCTCTCTCTCTCTCTCGTTCCCTCTCCTTCGATACATTTAAAAATATGGAAAGTGCAATGTTACAGAAAGTGCGAATACGTGTGATCATACATACATACATACATACATACATACATACATACATACATACATACATACATATGTATGTATACATCTATATTTATGTAGAGTAGTACAGATCCCTCTTTCTTTCTCATCTGTCATCTGTTCTCTTCCTTTCGTTGGCGTTTTATCGGGTCAGGTCGGCCGCGACCGCGCGCGGCCGCGGTGGGATCCTTCCGCCGAAGAAACAATGGCCAGAATGATGCACCTCATCCTCCTCATGGATACTCCTTATCACATGCACCCTCTGCATCCTCCTCCTACTCTGCCTCCTCCTGCTCCTGCTCATCCTCCTGCTCCTCCTCCTCCTCCTCATGATCAGCACCATCGGCATTATCAGCATCAACATCATCATCATCATCACCACCATCATGATCATCATCATCATCATCATCATCATGATCAGCATCATCATCATCATCATCATCATCATCAGTATCATCATCATCATCATCATCATCATCATCATCATCATCATCATCAGCATCATCATCATCATCATCATCATCAGCATCCTCGTCATCACGTCATCATCCTCGTCGTCCTCGTCATCATCCTCGTCATCCTCATCAGCATCAGCATCGTCATCGCCATCGTCCTCGTCATCATCATCATCATCATCAACATCACCAACATCACCATTATCACCACCACGACCACCAAGACCAGCATACTCATCATCTTCATCAACATCGTTATCAACATCGTTATCAAGATCACCATCATCATCTGACTGGTCGTTGTCCTCCTCGTCCTCCTCCACCTGTCATCCTTATCACCGTTTCCTCCTGCTCGTCCTCATCCTCAACATATGCTTCCTTCTCCGACTTCTCCTCCTCCTCCTCTATATCCTTCTCTATTTCCTCATTCTCATGACAAGCACAGCCACCACTACCACAGCTGTCATCAGCATCATCATCATCAACATCACCAACATCACCATCATCACCACCACGACCACCAAGACCACCATACGCATCATCTTCATCAACATCGTTATCAACATCATCAGCATCATCATCATAATCATCATCATCATCATCATCATCATCATCATCATCATCATCATCATCATCATCTGACTGGTCGTTGTCCTCCTCCTCCTCCTCCTCCTCCTCCACCTGTCATCCTTATCACCGTTTCCTCCTGCTCGTCCTCATCCTCAACATATGCTTCCTTCTCCGGCTTCTTCTCCTACTCCTCCTCCATATCCTTCTCTGTTTCCTCATTCTCATGACAAACACAGCCAACACTACCACAGCTGTCATCATCAGCATCAGCAGCATTATTATCAGCATCAGCATCAGCATCAGCATCTGTATCATCAGCATCAACAGCTTCATTAGCATCATCAGCATCAGCATCAGCATCAGCATGAGCATCAGCATCAGCACCAGCATCATCATCATCGCTATAACCATCAGCATCAGCATCATCCCCATCCTAATCCTCAGCATCCTCATCATCATCCTCATCACTATCATCATCAGCAACATCATCATCACAATCATCATCATCATCAGCATAATCTTCGTTCAGCTTCTCGTTGTCCTCCTACTCGTCTCTTCCTCATCCTTCTCCGCCTGCATCTTTCATCTCTGTCTCCGCTTCCTCATCCAGGCCCTCATGTTCCGTCTGTGCTTCCTTATCACTAACATCGTCATCATCATCATCATCATCATCATCATCATCATCATCATCATCATCATCATCATCATCATCACCATCACCATCATCATCATCATCATCATCATGATCATCATCAGCATCATCATTATCATCGTCTGTGCCCTCAGCCTCATCACATTCGCCACCACCATTCCCACCATCCCTTCCCCCCCACACCATCACCACCACCACCACCATCATCATCGTCATCATCATCATCAGCATCATCATCAGCAGCATCAGCATCACCATCATCACCACCACCCTCATCATCATCAAGAGCAGCATAACCATCGACACCCGTATCATCATGACCATCACGAACTACACCAGCATAATCATGATCATGATCATCATCATCATCAGCAGCATCAGCA
This sequence comes from Prorocentrum cordatum, assembly GCA_963575745.1. Lineage (NCBI taxonomy): Eukaryota > Dinophyceae > Prorocentrales > Prorocentraceae > Prorocentrum > Prorocentrum cordatum. The sequence continues at coordinate 160,119 of CAUYUJ010019354.1, read as the reverse complement.
TCATCAGCATCATCATCGATATCATCAGCATCATCCTCACCATACGCATCATCATCATCATCAACAGCATCGGCATCATCGCGATCCACATCGTCATCACCAGTACCATCATCATCATCAGCATCATCATCATTAGCAGCATCATCACAATCAGCATCACCAACATCATCCATACCACCATCATCATCATCGTCATCGGCCGCATCATCACTATCGACATCATCATCGCCAATATAACATCAAGTATCATCATCATCATCATCATCATCATCATCATCATCAGCATCATCATCATCATCGTCAGCATCATCAATATCAACAACATCGTCGTCAACGTCCTCAGTATCATCCGCATCGTCATCATCATCAGCAACATCACCATTGTCATCATCATACACGGTAGCACGACACTCAGGGTATTCAACTGCATCAACATGATGTCCACAGCCTCATCGTCCTCTTCAACGTCGCCAACGTCGCCATGATCATCACCATCACCATCCGCACCATCAGCATCATCATCACCAACATCACCATTATCACCACCATCATCACCATCAGCATCATCATCACCACCAGCATCACAATCATCATCATCATCATCATCATCAACACCATCATCATCACTAGCATCGTCATCATCAGCATGAGCATCATCATCAGCAGCATGATCACCAGCATCAGCGTCACCATGTTCTTCTTTGTAGTCGTACTATTCGTCGCACTTTTCTTATTGACAGTAATATTAATTAAGAGTATTAGGCTTAGTATTCTTAGTCTTTTCCCACCTTCCCATCATCCTCAATGTTTCTTATTCTTCCTCCCCCTCCTCGCTCCTCATCGGCTTCGAAGGGACAAGCGGGCCTCTGGCTCGCAGCCGACGACTCCCTCAGCGCGGTCGCGGCCCTCTCGTCCACCGCGTTCTCGGCGATGAAGGCCTGCACCTTGGGGGGGGGGGGCGGCTGTTGCTGCCGACGTCGTCGACAATGGTGGTGGCCGTCCCGTCAGCGTCAGTGTCAGCGTCGTCGCCTTCGCAAAACACCACCAACGTCGTCGTCGGACTCCCCTCCCCCCGGCAGCCTGACAGCCTGATGGTCTCACAATCCCGCAGGCACGGCCAACTCCTCCTCTTCCTTTTCCTCCTCCTCATCCTAATCCTCCCTCCTCCTCCTCCCCCCCGTCCTCGTCCCTGCCCTCATCATCTTCCTTTTCCTGTTGCTCCTCTTCCTCGTCGTCGTCGCCGTCGTCTGCTTCCTTACCCTCCTCCTCCTCCTCCTCCTCCTCCTCCTCCCCCATCCTCTTCCTCCTCCTCCTCGTCCTCGCCAGAGGGGAGCGGAAGAACTCTGGCCAGCAAGGGAAGGCCAGACGATGGAGGACGACACAAGAAGATGGGGACGACAACGGGAGCACAACAGCCGTGAATCCCACTGCCGTCCGCGAGGGCTACCAGCGGGGAGTGGGGAAACGGAAGGGGAGCAGAGGGGAAGCGGGGGCTCCTAGCCGTCCCCCTCATTATCCTCCTCAGCCTCCTCGTCGTCCTATTCGTCGTCATCACCGGCATCATCACATTCAACATCACCATAGAGATCATCACCATCACAGATGTCATCACCATCATCCATATCGGTACCATTATCATTACAATCGCGAACAACCTCATCGCCCGCAACATCATCGACAGCAACACCAGCAACACCATCATCAACAAAAACCTCATCATCATCACCACCATGATAACCATCACCATCAGCATCACCACCACAACCACCGTCACCATCATAATCCCCATCATCAACAACAAAAACACCTTTACCATCATCACAATCATCACAGTCACGTTCACCATTGCCGTTAGCATCAGCATCATCATCAACAACAACATCATTACCACCAGCATGATCATCAACAACATTATCATTGTCATCATCAGCATCGTCATCATCACCATCATTATCATCATCGCCGACAGCATCATCATCAGCATCACCATCATCATCACAACCATCATCATAAACATCAGGGCCAGCATCACCACCACAACTACCGTCACCATCATCATCAGCATCATCATCCTCATCCTCATCATCATCATCAGCATCATCATCATCATCATCATCATATTCGGCAGCAGCCGCAACTGCATCGTCATCATCACCATCACGTCCACCGTCATCGTCATCGTCATCAGCACCATCACCATCGACATCATCATCACCATCATCATAATCATCACCATCATCAGCACCATCAACAACAACATATCATTGTCGCCATCCTCATCATCATCAGCAGCACCATCATCAACAGCATCACCATCACCACCACCGCCATCATCATCATCGCCACCACCACTACCACCATCACCATCATCATCATCATCATCATCACCACCACCATCATCATTATCATCATCATCATCATCATCATCATCATCATCATCATCATCATCATCATCATCATCATCATCATCATCATCATCATCATCATCATCATCATCATCATCATCATCATCATCATCATCAGTAGTCGATTCAGCATGCAGCTCCACCTGGCCCTCCCGCTGGCGACGGCTCCTACGCAGGCGTTCCTACGCACGCGGTTCCCGCGGGCGGTCCCACATGCCGCGGTCTCCTCGCAGGCGGCGCCCACTGGTGGCTCTTGCTGGCCCTCCCAGTGACGGCGGCTCTTATGCCGGCGCGATCACGTACACGGTCAACACGAGCGGCCCTTACTCAGGCGGCTCCGAATGGCGGTGGCTCCCACGCGACCCGTACCCAGTGGCCCTCCCACTGGCGGCGGCCCCCACATCACCATCACCGACACCATCACCATCATCACCACCACCATCACCATCACCATCACCACCACCATCATCATCATCATCATCATCATCATCATCAGCATCATCATCATCATCACCAGCATCATCATCATAATCATCATCAGCATCATCATCGTCATCATCACTGCCACCATCATCATCATCATCATCATCATCATCATCATCATCATCATCATCATCATCATCATCATCATCATCAAAAAACAGCACCATTAACAGCATCACAATCAAAAACATCATCATCCTCAGCATCATCAGCATCATCATCAGCATCCTCATCCTCATCCTCATCCTCATCCTCATCATCATCATCATCATCATCGTCATCATCATCATCGCCATGGTCATCGCCATCGTCACCGTCAGCAGCAACAGCAGCAGCAGCCTCCTCCTCCTCTTCCTCCGCCTCCTTCTCCCCTTTATCATCATAGTCAGCATCATCATAATCATCATCATCATCAGCATCATCATCATCATTATCACCATCATCATCTGCATCATCATCAGCATGATCACCATCGTTGTCGCCACGGTCATCAAAGCCAGTAGCAGCAGCAGGGCCGTAGCCATCGTAATCAACATCATCATCAGCAGCGTCGTCACCAGTGTCGTCATCATCATCATCATCACTATCATCATCATCAGCATCATCATCACCGTCGTCAGCAGCCTCATCATCATCATCTTCATCATCATCATCAGCAGCATCATCAGCATCATCATCATCATCATCATCATCGTCATCATCATGCTCACCATACCTATCATCATCAATATGATCAACATCAGCAGCAGCATCATCATCCGATTCATAATCATAAATCAGCAGCAGCATCGTGGTCATCATCAGCATCACCATCATCGTCATCGTCATTACCATCACAACCATCATCATCACCATCATCATCATCAGCATCATCAGCACCAGCATCATCAGCAGCAGCATCCTCATCATCGTCGTCAGCATCGTCATCGGCGTCGGTCTCGACATCATCATCAGCAGCATCACAAGCATCGTCACAATCGCCATCATCATTACTTGTCCTCATCACCCCCAGCAGTCGCAATGTCATCATCACTCCCTTGATCATCGACACCATCGTCATCAGCAGCAGCAACGTCGCGGTTCGCCGAATCACCAGCATGGTCATCATTAGCGACATCATCACCGTCATTACCATCATCGGCATCATCGTCAGTATCAGCATACGCATCAGCATCATCATACGCATCAGCATCATGGTCATCATCATCAGCAGCATCAGCAGCAGTACCAGCATCATCATCAGCAGCAGCAGCAAGACCATCATCATCGGCAAGACCATCATCAGCATCGTCGTCATACATACGATCAGCATAATCAGCATCATCAGCGCCATCATCATACTCATACTCATCAGCATCATCAATCATCATCATCAGCAGCATCATCATAATCCTCATCCTCATCCTACTCCCCTCCTCAGCCATCTTCATCCTCATCATCATCAGCATCATCATCAGCAGCGTCGTCATCGTCGTAATCATCGTCAACGTCATCGCTAGCATCGTCATCAGCGGCATCGCCGTGTTCATTATATGCCTATTCCACTCAGGTCACCATCATCATCAGCATCATCATCGTCTTCCTCATCATCATCATCATCCTCATCAACATCATCAGGAAGAGTTCTGACATCTGTTAGAGGGGGGGGGTCGGGTTATGAATACGTCCTGGAGTTTCAAGGGGGGATATAGGAGTGGTGCCAGGAAGTAGACGGAGAGGGATCGGAAGGGGGGGGGCGAGAGGGAGAAAGAGGGGGGGAGAATGGGGGGAAGTGGCGGGAAGAGGGGGGAGAGGAGAAGCGGGAGATGGAGGATGGCGAGTTGGGGGAGGGGGATGCTGAAGGAGGGGGGGAGGGGGATGGAGGGATGTAGGGGGGAAAGCAGTGGGAAGGGAGGGAGAGTGGGAGTGGGAGGAGAGAGGCCCCCTCCGTTCGGAAACCTGGGATGAATAACCTCAGAGGCGCTGGCCTGCGTGGCGAGAAGTCCTCCTCCTCCTCCTCCTCCTCCTGCTCCATCCTGCTGCGCAGCCTCGTCCTCTTGCTGATGTTGCTGCTGCCCCTCCTCCTCGTCCCCATCCTCGTCCCCCGCTCTTCCGAACGCGATGGCGCGGCACCGAGCGCGAACGCGCAAGAGCGGAGCTGGGCCAGGGGCGGCCCGGGCGGCTGAGCGGGAGGAAGACAGCAGACGCCCACTGCAAAAGCACTTTCCCAAAGAGGAAGACCAGGAGGAGGTGGGAGGAGAAGAGAAGGACGACAGAAGCGAAGAGGAAGATGAGGAGGAGGAGGAGGAGGAGGAGGAGGAGGAGGACGAGGAGGAGGAGGGGGGAGGGGAGCCGGGAGGGGCAGGGCACGGATGCGGCGGAAGACGAGGACGACTAGGACGAGAGCGGGTGAGGAGAGTGAGAAGGAGAAGGGGGGGAGGAGGGAGGAGAGAGGAGGAGGACAGGCCAGGTGCGCTCGCGTCATATCTGACGTCATATCCCTCCCTCCCATGACTTCCCATTGCGCTGATCATTTCTCTATCCTCCGACGCGCGTCATAGCAGACCTGAAACTCCAACGCGGGCCCCTTATCGTGTCGTGTGCAATCGGGAAGAAAGGGAGTCACGTGGAGAAGGTGGCGGATGAGCAGGAGGGAAATGAGGACGACGAGGAAGGCGAAGGGCGAGGACGAACAGCAGCAGAAGCAAGAGCTGGAGTGAAAGGAGCGGAAGGTTAGGTTAGGACAGCCCGATGGCAGAGACTCGCAAGACTGAGCCGATGGCGCCCGCGGGGGGTGGCGCTCTACCACACGAGGCTCCGCCAGTTATGCCACCCGCGGACGCCCGAGCACACCCCGCCACCCGCCGGATGTCTCGCACTACTTCGATCTCGAACGGCCTCCGGGCAACTAGCGTCTAGCACGCGACTCGCTCGTCGCGGCCGTCCGACGGCCTCACTCTTTCAATGAGGCCCTGGTCGATCACCTCGTGGATCGCATCCGGGACCGCGCGCTCCTCCTCACAGAGCTGGGCCATGGTCTGGATGCTCTCCTCGATTTGCTCCAGGTGCCAGAGAAGTAGGGTCGCCTTCGACGACCTCGACGCCGACATCCTGCTGCTGGGACAGGTACTGCAGAAGCGCCTAGCCTAATGGATCGACGCCATCATGATCGAATCCACCATGCCCATCACCGGTCGGCTCCGCTCGGGCCAGCAGCACTTGGATCATGAGATCATGAGCGGCGGCGAGCACAGCTTCGCTACCATTACCACTATCAGGGGCGTCTTCCTCTACCTGCGACGTGACGCCAGGTGTCGCCATCAGGATCGTTGACGCCTGCGTCCACAGAGGCATCGAGCGGCTCAACCTGAGCCCACACTCGTGCGCCGCCATCCACACACAGCATCGGGACCTCTTCCTGCGACGTGGCCCCGTTGAAGCCATCGAGGTCGTTCGCTCCCACGTCGACGTCGTCGCCGACCTGCTGGTCGAACAGCTCGTGCACCTCTATGCGGGGCGCCTCCGACACGGCCTCGCTGGGCCCTGCAACACCAGGAGCGCCGTACCGCTCTTGGAGGACCCAACTGTCGGGTGCATCCCGCAAGGCCGCGGGCACGGAGCGAGGCAGCGCGCGAGCTCCCACATGCTCCAGCTGCAGGTCATCCGACACCAGCGCGTCGTCCACGCCGCTCTCGTCACGGGGGCCCCGCCATCCTCGGTCACATGGCTGAGGTTGCCCTGCTCTGGCGGCACGTCTACGCTGCCGTCGCACACGACGTGCTCCATTCCGAGCTCGCGCAGCAGCGTGTTCGCGTTCCTGACAACAGCCGGCTCGAACGGCGTGGCTTCTCGACATAGCGGCGGCACCACGCCCGCCAGCAGTCGCTTGAGCGCGCGCATCAATCCCCTCAGGTACCTTATCGAGCCTTCCCGCCGCTCCAGGCGGCGGCGCATGGCGCGCAGCATTGCCCGCCACCAGCGCAGCGCTTGTCTCGGCCAGAAGGGCGTCGTCGCGACCGGGCAGCCGCGCTGCCGCCACCTCTTCCCCAAGGGTCGGGAGGTGGCGCCCGACTGCATCACCGAGACGCCAATGAACTCCTTCGTGCGCCGCGTCAGCGCGGCCGCATGCGTCTAGCCCCTCCGCCTGCCGCTGGCGGCGCGGGCGCCGGGCCAGCGTCCAGGCGGAAGCCGCCGCCCAGCACTTCGCATCCATCGGCCACTCGCGCGCGCCCGGCGCCGCCGCGGGCGCGCACCGACGCGAAGGCCTCCCGTCCACCTGCTCAATTGAGCCGAAATGGCTACGGGGGAGGAGCGGAAGGAGCAGAAGGACCAGGGGAAGCCGGAGGGGAAAGGAGGAGGACGACAACGAGAGGAAGAACTCGCCTCCAGAAAGATGGCCAGCGCTGGGGCGAGAGCGCCGGTCTGAACAACGGGAACGAATCGCCGATCCTGAAACGTGGCCCACGCTGCAGCGAGAGCGCCATTTTGAAAGAACCGCAAACGCTCGCATTGGAATGGCCGAAACTTTCGCAATGAAAAAAAAGCAAGAACAAACAACTCGGACCAATCCTGCGTAAAATGTAATACGCGGAGGGGAGCGCGCCACTCTCAGCACATCTTCGGGGGAGAGAGGGGACCAATACTCATATGGTGTAATGGTGGATGATGGTGATGATGACGATGATGACGACGACGACGATGATGAGGAGGAGGATACCATCGGATTCCAGAGCCTTTGAGGGTTGCTGGTCCAAGTCTAGCAAGTGGTAAAGCAAAACCACCCTGTGGAGGAAATATCAGCATCGACGAATTGGCACGACTAAACCATTGCCGCCCGGCTGCGTCAGGAGGACGACGACGACGAGGAGGACGGAGGAGGACGGAGGAAGAGAGGAGAAACAACGACGGGCAGCGGCGCCTCCATGGCCAGCCCATCGCCACCGCAACCGCCGCCACAGCCCCCGCCGCCACACCCGCAACCTCCGAACCCGCCGCCGCCACAGCCCCCGCCGCCGAATCCGCCACCACATCCACTACCACATCCGCCACCGTACCCACCGCCATACCCGCCGCCACATCCGCTGCCGCACCCGCCGCCGTACCCGGCGCCGCATCCGCTGCCGCACCCGCCGCCGTACCCAGCGCCGCCGTACCCAGCGCCGCATCCGCTGCCGCACCCGCCGCCGTACCCGGCACCGCATCCGCTGCCGCACCCGCCGCCGTACCCGGCGCCGCATCCGCTGCCGCACCCGCCGCCGAACCCACCGCCGCATCTGCTGCCGCATCCGCCGCCATACCCACCGCCGCAACCGCCGCCGCATCCACCGCCGAATCCACCGCCGCCGCCGTACCCGCCACAGCAGCCGCCGCTGCACCCGCCGCCGCATCCGCCGCCGCATCCACCTCCGCCGCAGCCACCCCCGCCGCGGCAGCCGCTGCCCGCGCTCTCACCAGACTGCGCCATGTTCTCGAACATCTGGGAGGCCTCCTCGCGTAACGCCGCCACTATTTGCGATGCTCCGCCCCCGCCCAACTCTCCCCCTCCTCCATCCTTCCTCCCCCCTCTCCTGCCCCCCTTCCCTCCTCCACCTCTCCTGTCCCCACTCCACCGATCCCTCTCCGCATATCCCCAATTTCCACTCCACACATCCTGCTCCTAGTCCTTCCACTCAACCTTCTTATGTGTCTCGTTCATCTCCTCTCTCTCCCCACTATCCATGTGTGTTCTCCCCTTCTCCTCCTCATCCTGCCCTTCCTCAACCTTCTTCATTATCCTCCCCCCCTCCTCCTCCTCCTCCTCCTTCTCCTCCTCCTCCTCCGCCTCATCCTCTTCCTCCTCCTTATCCTGCTGATGCTGCTGCTGCCGTTACTGCTGCTGTTCCGCCTCCTCCTCCTCCTCCTCTTCTTCCTCCTCCTCCTCCTCCTCATCCTCATCCTCATCCTCATCATCATCATCATCATCATCATCATCATCATCATCATCCTCATCATCATCATCATCATCAGCAGCAGCAGCATCATCATAATCATCATCCTCATCCTCATCATCATCATCAGCAGCATCATCAGCATCATCATCATCATCGTAATCAGCATCATCATCAACATCATCATCAGCATCATCAGCATCATCATCGTCATCATCAGCATCATCATATTCCTCTTCCCACGTCCCTCATCTTCTCTCGCCATCCCCCACTTCTCATCTGCAGCATCAGCATCAGCATCAAAATCATGCACATCAGCATCAGCATCATCACCATCTGCAGCATCAGCATCATCATCACCAGTATCATCATACACATCATCAGCAGCAGCAGCAGCATCATCATCATCACCATCATCATCAACATCATAATCATCAGTAAACTCATAAGCATCGTCATCAGCATCGCCAAAATAAGCATTGGTATCATCAGCAACCGCATCAGCATCAGCATCATCATCACCATCACCATCACCATCATCATCATCATCATCATCATCATCATCATCATCATCATCATCATCATCATCAGTATCAGCATCATCATCATCACCACCACCACCACCACCATCATCATCATCATCATCATCATCATCATCATCATCATCATCATCATGACAATCATGACAATCATCAGCATGATCAAAACCTGCACCAGCCCAGCATAAGTACCAGAATCCTCGTCGCCATCCTGCTACTGGTCCTGGTCCTGGTCCTGGTCCTGCTCCTGCTGCTCCTCCTCCTCCTCCTCCTTCTCCTCCTCCTCCTCATCATCATCATCATCATCACCATGACCATCACCAGCATCAGCGTCAGCATCATCATCATCATCATCCTCATCCTCATCCTCATCCTCATCCTCATCATCATCATCATCATCATCATCATCATCATCATCATCATCATCATCATCATTATCATCATCTTCCTCTTCCCACGTCCCTCATCTTCTCTCGCCATCCCCCACTTCTCACTTGCACTACTCGCCTGCGTCCCCCCCCCCTTCTCTATCCTGTTCATCTAACTCACACCTTCCCGCTCCTCCCGCTCCCCCTCATCCTGTCCCATCCTCCATCACACTACCCGTCATCCTTCTCATCCCCATCCTCCTTCTCCTCCGCAGTGTTGTTCATTATCCTCGTATTTCTCCTCCTCCTCCTCCTCCTGCTCCTCCTTCCCTCTTCCTCATGAACATCTCCTCCCACCTGTCGCACCCCAGACGTATCGGCGGGGCGGGCCGGGCGTTTCGCCTAAGCATTCCTCACCACGTATGATCCTGAAGCTTGAAATTTGCGGCAGTTTTACGGATGGAGGGCGGCCGGTTTTGAACATGAGGTTCCCGCCTTAGCGCAGTGCACATTTGTCTTAAGAGTCTGCAGCAGCGTGAAGATAGAGGGCGAGCCGTCATCAAAGTGTGGCTCTCGCCTTAGCGCCGCCGACACTCGTCTGAAACATCTGCAGCATCTCCTGTTGTCAATGGAAAAAGGAACGCGGACCGTGTTCCAAAAGTGGCTCTCGCCTTAGCGCCGCGAACGCTCGACTTAAAATAATCGAGCAAATTCCCAGGCTCGTACGGTTGCAATCCTAGGAACTGCATTCCGGAACGAACCAGACTTCTCAGGACGTAACACAAACGTTGACTCGCAGTGTTGCCTGGGAACGTTCTGCCACGATTTCTGATTGTCGGGACGCGACAAGTCACGTTGCTTCGCGGCGTTGAAGTCCCAGGAATTGCGTTTTTGCGCGGTTGGGGATTCTGCACCTGCTGTCCTCCAATGGGCACTTTCGCAATGGAAATGAGTTATTGCAGGGACCGGTGACGAAGAAACTTAGAGGGCTTGTTGCAGCAACATCAATGCGTCTTGGGTGTACACTGGTCCTCCTCATCTTCTTCCTCGTCCTCCTCCTTCTCCTCCACTTCCTACTGCTGAACTGCTGCTGCTGCTGCTGCTGCTGCTGCTGCTGGTACTGCTCCTCCATTCCACTACCTTATAAGTAACTCCTCCCTGTCGAATTCCGAGACGTGTCGGTTCCGCCTGATAATCTTCACCACTAGTGACTCTGAAGATCAAGATGGCAACAATTTCACAGATGAAAGACTGCCCGTTGTCAAAGTGTTGATGTCGCCTTGGCGCCGCGAGCATTCGTCTCAAAAGTTCGCAAACGTTTCACGGATGGAGGGCGGGTCGTCTTTAAAATGCGGTTCTCGCATCCATCTCAAGAAGCTGCACAACTATCACGGATGGGAGGCGGGCCTTTCTCAACATGTGGCTCTCGATTTAGCGCCGCGAGCATTCGCCTGACAAGGTCGCAGTAGTTCCACGGACTGAAGGCGGACCCTGAGCCCGCAAAACATAAGGACGCACGATGAGGATGCAAGGGGCCCTGGAGGACCACGTCGACACACTGCGGGCGGATGGGCCGAAGGGGAAGGATGGGCCGAAGGGGACGGATGCAGGGAACGCGCGATCCTGCCGACGGGGCTTCTGATACTGCCAACGGGGCTTTGGAAACGATGCCCGTGCTGCCCGATCCTGCTAGGCGGTTCCCGCTTCTCGCGAGAAGCTTCTACGGCCAGCCCTGAGGGGTAGCCGCAGCCTTGGAGAGCTGCTGGGGCGATACTGTGCGGGTTGACTGCAGGCTCTGCCGACGGAGCTCTCACTCGTTCTCGGAGGACCGCTGGGCGGTGGGCCTGCGCCGGCTGGCCTCCCTCGGCTTCCCCGGTCTCGCTCCCTTTCTGTTCTGTTCGGTTCTGTTCTGTTCAGCTGCTATGATGACCCCGTTGAGGGGAACAGCTCCGGACGCCACTCGACCGATTGTACATTGCTCTGCAAAACCAGCCAAAAGTGCTTCCTCACTGCCTCCCTTACGGCCTTCCTCGGGCTCCGTGGTTCCTCGGTTCCTTGGTTGAGTGGTCTCGGTCCCCGTGTTCACTGGCCTCGGCTCCTCGGTGACGTGGTCCTGGTTCTGTGGCTCTTTGGTCCTGGTTCCTCAGTTCCTCGCCTCCTTGGTCTCGGCGCCTTGGTTCCAAGATCTTGATTTCTCGTTTTGGTTCCCTGAACCCCTGGTCTTGACTCCTTGGTTCCTTGCTTCCGTGGTCTCAGCCACTCGGTTCCCTGGTCTTGGTTGCTTGGTTCCTTGGTCTGAGTTCTCTTTTGCCTCGCCACGCACTGCCAAGCAGTGCAAAGCAATATGCCACGCAAGAAAAGCACTGCCAAGCAAGGTCAAGCAATACTGAGGAATGCCAGGCAATGCCAATCACTCTAGCAAGCAATATGCCAAGGAATACCAAGCAATGCCAAACGACGCAACTCATTGCCATGCAATGCAAAGCAATGCCAAGCGTGATGCCAAATACTACGTTAGCAACGCCAAGCACTGTCAAGCACTGCCAAACAATGCCAAACAATGCCAAAGAATGCCCAGCAATGCGCCCATGCAATAGAACATGTTTCCCTAATTGGGGTCGCGCCAGGCTCATTGTGATCCCGTGCGCTTCCCTTCAGCCCTCGTGTCCCACCTTGTTCGCTCCAGCCGCAGCTGTTTTAGCTGGGGCTGTTCTGCCCAAGTTGCCCGCTCTCCCCCGTACCAATAGATACGACAACAGATTGGCATATCTACCAAATGTCCCGTCTTGCTCCCGTCGGAGATTATGCGGCATGCCGCGCTGAACTGACGGCGCCGCGCTGGCCGCGCAGGCCCGCAAGGGACAGCAGCAGGCGACAACGCCAGCCGCGCTGGCCGTCGGGCCACGAGCAGCCTACTCCTCCCTCCTCATCCCGTCCAGCCTGGACGAGGCGGTGCGAGGAGGTGCGAGAATGAGGGCGAGGTGGAGGAGCATCCGCAGGAGCAGCTGGAGGCAGAGGCAGCGCGACGTCTCCGCCAGTTGTCTCTTGGCTCAGTGCAGACCAACCAGGACCGCCACAGGGCGCCTGGCGGCCGTCCGAGGGATCGTAAGTCTTTGTCGTCTTGGTTCATCGACGCAGCCGCCGTGGCGGAGCGGGTTCATCCCAACTTGAATTGACATGCCGCCTGGATGCGTAGGTAGTGACGATCCTGCGGACAATCAGCCCGGAGGAGGACGCGACAGAGATCGAGGGCCGCCGCAGGCCTACGACGGACGACCTTCAAGGTATGGAACTGAAACCTGGCCCTGTGGAAGGGTACGTGGCTTTCTGCACCGAGAACTTGGCCGTGTGCAAGGGTTGGTGGCTGCGGCTGGATCACTCGCCCTGTGGCCCCGACGCCGACCTGTGGCACGCGCTTAGCGTCGTCTTCGCCACGCGGGCCCGCTGCGGGCGCACGGTCGAGCACATGCTCCCCCATTTCACGGCCGAGGAGGCCGACGCTCGGGGGCTCCCTGCTCCCTGGCCCCCTGCTGCACCACGGCAAGCGCCGTGGTGGACGGCCGCTGCAGGCCTGCCGAGTGAGCGAGGAGGATCGCCGGCGTGTCGCCGGAACTAGACTCGTGGCGGCTCTGGCGGCTGATGCGGTCGCCGCCGCCGCCGCCGAGGGGCGCAAGCAGCGGCGCCCCGACAGGCCGCGCCAGGCGACCCCCGCACCGCGCCTGATGGCGGCTCAGCGCGAGGCGCGAGCCTGCGCAAGGAGGGCCGCAGCTGCAGGGCGCGCCGCTGCTCGGCGGCCAGGCGGAACGGCTCCGGAGCCCTTGCCGCGGCCTGCGGCGGGCTCGCGGAGCGGCGGCCGCGGCCTCGCCGGCTGGGCGACGGCGACGGCGACGGCGACGGCGACGGTGACGACAACGACGACGACGGCGGCGGCTGCGGCGGCGGCGGCGACGACGCGTTGTACTGCGTTGCTCTGCGGTGGGTATGCTTTGCTCTGCGTTGTTCTGCGAGGCGCGCGGCTGTGCCGCACCGCCAGGCGGTCGAAGCTGAGCGCGAGCGCCCGCCGGCGCCACCAGGCACGGGCACCATCTACACAGAGCAGATGGGCCGCGGTCTGTTTCCCAGCGCGGGGCAGCGGCCAGCGGGGCGCTCCGCCAATCGGAGTTTGCCAAAGATGCCCCCTGGCCCAAGGTGCCCCCAGCTTCTCGCTCAACTTTGCAGCCCTGGGCCCTGTGGGCCTCGTGAGGGCTGCTCCGACAAGGTGGTACAGAGCTCTAAACGATGACGTGAACATAACAGCTCGGAGGTCCGCGCAGACTTCCTGGATCGGCGCTGTTCCCCCGCAGCGGCGCCTCCGGCGCCGCCCTTGGCGCGCTCCGCGCGCAGAGGAGGGGGGCCCAGCGCCAACCCAAAAAATCTGCGAGGACCTCCTCCGAGCTGGCATGTTTGCTCCTGTTGTGGGCGTCGTCGAAGTCTCCGGGTCCCAGCTGGACTGCGAAGCGGCAGCCGGAGCTGGGGCCGCGGCCGCCGGTCGCGCGAGGCGAGACACAAGGTGGCACGCCTGCGAGGCACGCGGCGCGCGAGGGCTCGGTGATTCGGCGGTGAGTTGTTTGTCTGCCATGGTCTCCATGGTCTCCTCCTCCTCCTCCTCCTCCGCCTCCGCCTTCTCCTCCTCCTGCTCCTCCAACTCCTCATTCCCTGATTCTCCTCCCTCCTCCTCCTCCCATTGCTCCTTCACGCGCCCAACCAGCGCCGAGGAGGGGTTCCGCGCGTCCGCCTGGAGGGCATCTTATCGCGCCCGTCAGCGAGCGCACAAGGGGTGGGGCGACGGGGGAGCGGCGGCAGCGCGAGCAGAGAGAGAGACAGGAGAGAGAAGGAGGCCCCCCGAGGCCCAAAAGGGGCAAGGAGAGTCCGAAAGCCTTGGTCCTCGAGGAGAAAGGGAAGAGAAGATGATCGGGGAGATGGGGCGGGGAAGAGGAGATGATCGAGGAGAGGGGAAGAGGAGATAATCGAGGAGAGGGGGAAGAGGGAAGAGGGGAGAAGGGCAAGGAGTAGAGGGAGAAGAAAATCATGATCGAATGCTCCGCTGCACGAGGTCGCCGCAGCACGAGCCCGACAATGAGCTGATCCGTTAAAAAGTTGAGCAAGAGGAAGCGCAAGCAAAGGAAGAGGCGGAGGAGGGCCAGAGCGCTGCGACGCGCCAATTCGTTGACACCACTGCTGGATACCACGACAGCCGAACGCGGTCAGGGACTGGCCTCTGGACACGGAAAGGGGACGGGCTGCGAGGGCAACCGATCACCAAAGAATATGGAATAGGCCAGGCCGTGTGAGTACCTGTGTCCTGCATGAGCGGCTGGCGAACTTGAGGGACAGCATTCGAACATTCGGTGTCACGACAAACGGCGTTGACAAAGCGTTGCGTTTCACATCGCCCTCAGCAATGAAACCAGCACGAAATTGTCACGACACCTCTCTTGCAGAAGACGCGAAGTGGGGAGATGAGAGGGAAAGAGACTGGAGGACAGGAGGAGGAGGAGGAGGAAGAGGAGAAGGAGGAGGAGGAGGGAGAGGGGCGAGCACAACTTGCACCCTACGTATAACCCGTCCCACTGCCACCCACCAGTCTATCGAAGCATCTCGTGGATCCAATACCGAACCCAAGAGTCTAAGCGAGCGAGCGCCCGAAACCTCGACCGAAAAGTGGCAATACACTGGGCAACAGCGCAGACAACGTGGGACGCACGCGCATACTGGAATAGCCCCCAAACCGCCTCGTTGACAAGAGCAGCCTGGATAAAACTATTTTGGGGCGTGCTCGGGGTGCGCAGCAAGCCACCACTGCATAACCAACATTGCCTGGGCGTCGGGGGCCCACTCGAAGAGCGCTCATCCGTTCACAAATCCCAACACGGTGGACACTCAAGGTAGTGCTTAGTAAGGTTTCCGCCGTCAGTGCTACAGAATCTACATTGCAACGCACTTTGCGAGAAACGGGCTGAAGTATGCCAGCCGTTACACATCGCGCCGATTAAATGGAACACGATTCCAAGCTTACCTTTTCAGCTTGGAAAGGCGGGCAACAACAGGGGAAGAAGCAGAGGGGGGAGGAAGAGGGACCAAGGACCATTTCCCAAGCTTGGCACCGATCATCTAAAGAAGACTGGTGTCCGGTGCCTGTCGCCGAAGAACCCTGTACAGCTGTTTGGAAAACGGCTCGGATATGATCCTCACCTGGGAAAGTGAATTCAACGAATCACGGACCGCTCGCGCTTGGTATGTCGCAGACAACTGTATCCAAGACGGGCGGGCCGACCAAAGAACCGGTTCGCCGTCGAGCCACAGGCGCTCGATGTCACGGCACACGGTTCGGAAGCCATGGCGATGATGATGGTGATGATGCTGATGATGATGATGCTGCTGATGGTGCTGATGCTGATGCTGATGCTGATGCTGATGCTGCTGATGATGATGATGATGATGATGATGATGATGATGATCATGATGATGATGATGATGATGATGATGATGATGATGATGATGATGATGATGATGATGATGATGATGATGATGATGATGATGATGATGATGATGATGATGATGATGATGATGATGATGATGATGATGATGATGATGATGGTGAGCCCTCCCCGAGCGTGGCCATACAAACGCTTTTTCTTGAAAGACCGTATCTTTCGATGGATGCAGCGGTTGACTTCACATCACAGCGGAACATGTCGTCCCCCTTTCTGGATTAGAAGGCTTCGGCGGAGGCCCCGCCAAGCAGGGCACGGAAGGGGCAGACAGGCAAAACGTTCAAGAACAGACTGAGCCCATCCCCCCCCCCCCCGAGCGTCGCCACACAAACGTTCTTCCCTGAAAGACCGTATCTCTCGATAGGCGCACTGGTTGAATTCACATCGCAACGGAACCTGTCGTCCCCAAGCCGCCCGAATTGGCCCCTGAACCACGTCAGCTAACCCGGCGGGGCAAATTATGAATCTGGATCCTGTCGGCGGCCGTACTGAGAAGAGTGCGGATGCGAGCGGCCAGCGAGCGCCTCAGGAAAGCGACCGGCGATTTACAAGGGGTCGCACCACGGCCGTGACAGCACTGGCTTACGTAATAAAGCACGGGTCCACTGAGGGCCGTCAAGATTTCGGGCGCCCCGCGGCGTCCCCAGGGCGAAAACGAGCACGGGGCCACCCTGGAGGACCGAGCTCTGCGACAGCGGCACCAGAAATCGAGACATTCACGGACTGCCTGGGGTGATTCTTCCCTGGGCTGGTTACCATCGCTGGGCACCCAGCGGAAAAGGCAGCATTAGCAAGCTCTAGTCAGTTAAAGGTGCATTGGCGGATGGACGAGCGCAGCTCGTAGTTAGTATCTCCGATGTGATTGGCACCGAAGTCGGGAAGCACCACGCGAATACCCCGCACGACGCGAGAGGCGCCCCCCCCATGAGCACCTTTCTCACGACGTCCAGATCATACAAGGAGGCATTCCCCGAGGTGGTCAGCACTCTCACTGAAGCTCTTTGTTATTTCATCTTTTACCTTTAGAACACACTATGTTGAAGAACATTTCCCTTTCTTGGCAGCCGGAACGGAACATTTTGCGCAGATGCCGCGCAAGGTCGGCAGCACACTTGGCGGCAAGAAGGCGGAAGCTTCGAGGATGCCCGGGCCGTGCCGTTCAGAAGGCCTGTCAGCCGCTCGTGGATCGCGTCGCTCCACTGGGCCATGGCCTGCGGCACGCTGTTGAGCAAGGCAAGGTCGCAGACGTGATTGGCGCAGCGCGAGCTGATGCGCGTGCTCATGTGGCGGAGCCGCTCGGTCACGGAGGCCAAGGGCATCTGGCCGACCGCGGCCGCGTGGCTCGCTGCCCCGTGGCGCGCCTGGCAGGCCACGGCCGAGGGCGCTCCGGGCACGGCTGCCAGCCGCCCCTTGAAGCGCTTGTTGAACCACGGGCCGTCGAACGACCAGAGCGGGCAACCGGGGCCCTTCGTGCCCCGCAGACGTTTCAAAACCACCCCGCCTTCTTGAGCCCACCAGCTCTCAAGAACGACCACCCCCTCGTCGGCTCCCGTGACCTTGCCCCTCGCCCTCTCGCAGCTCGGGCACAGCAGCAGGGCCCAGACAGACTGCGGACCTCTGCCAGGACCGACGAGGGCCCTCGTGGCCATGCCCGCCAGGTCCGACGGCAGGCGGGGCATGCCGCCCCAGGCCAGCCACAGCGCCGTCGGCAACTCCAGGTCTTTCAGCAGCAGGCTGATTCCCACGACGGCCAACACCCACGGGCGGCGCGAGGGCTTTCGGGAGTTTCCGTGCGCCCGATGGCGGAAATTCGCCAGCGCCGCCCGTGCCTCTGGGAAATTGCCGTGCTTGGCGGTGCCCAGGTTCGGTCGCAGGTACTGCGGCGCCGCTTGGAGCCTCGACCCTTCGCCGTCCTCCGCCCCGCCGCGCACCCAGGTGCTTCGCGGCGAGCTGGTCGAAGCGACGGGCCGAGATCTCGTGGCCCACTCGAGGGAGCTGCGCGCCCGCCCCCTGGAGGTGGAACGCGCGAGTGGTTTGACCTCGCTTGTCTGCGAGAAGCTCAGCCCAGGCTCGACGTCGGCTCGCGCGTCGCGATGGCGGTCGGATCTGGCCGATGCTCGCTGCTGCCCCAGCATCTCGGCCGACGTCACTGGGCGACCTCTCCACCTCACTGTCGCTGCTGGACGCGGTGTCGGACTCGGCGTGGCCGACGCCTGCGGCGCCGCCGCTGTCGCCCACCGGGCCCGTCTCGGCGCCGCGTGACTGGCCAGCGCCCTCGGCGGCGGGGACGAGGCCAGCGCGCTCGCGTTCCTCGGGCGTCGCCGAGGAAGCAGGCGCCCCCCGCGCAGCGCCGGACCGCTGCCTCGCCGCAGGCGCGGACGAAGGCCGCGGCAGCGAGGCCCCGCGCCTCGTCGGCCCCGAACCCGCCGGCATGGCGTCGGTCACTGTCGCGGGAGGCAGGCTGGCGGCCGATGGCGCGACTGCCCTTGTCAGCCGAATCCGACTCACTCGGGGGCCGCAGAACGGCCGCGGAGACTCCCGCCAGGATACTCAAGGCTGCCAACTCCCTGCACGTCTGGTTCAACGCGAAATGCGACGACCGCCCCTCGTTCGCGAGTCAAGACCAGGCTCGGGTCGCAGAGGGCCGACGCGCTGCGCAAACGGCACCGCGCGCCCGTGATCAGCGCGCGCCCTTCCAAGCGCGCCATGCCCTCGGGCCGCCGCCCTCTCCCGAACAGTTCCAGCTTCCACGAGTCGAGCGGCAGCAAGATTGTCGGGTCGACCTCGCTGAAGTTCGCTTCCACCACACCTTTCTCGAGGGCGGGTCGACCTTGAAGAACGAGCTCTGGAGGCTCTGCCAGACCGCCTCGGCGGTCGAATCCGCCCGAAGCACGGCGCCGAGCCTCCGCCGCCCCCCCCCGACCACGTAGCGCCAGCGCTCCACACATGCGGCGGCCGCCCAGATAGCGCCCTGGCTCCAACCCTTCTCGGCGACTGCGTACCCCCCGAAGCCCGCGCCGCCCGAGTCGCCGAGCCCGACGAAGCATCCGCGGCCAGGACCACGAAGTCAACGGCCGGCTTGGCACCCAGGCAGGCGAAGGCAACGAGGGGCGCCGCAGCGCGACGCTCCGAGCGAACCTCGAGCTATAGCCGCCAACGGCGCGAGCCCGCAGCCCGAGCGAAGCGGCAGGCACCGCGGCGCGCGCTCAGGAGGCGGCGCCCGAGAATGGCCGCCCGCGCGTAGTGCCCCGAGAATGCGAGCGCGTCGTCGCCGCCGCAGAACCCGAGCTCGGCCACCTCCAGGAAGGCCAAGCGCAGGCGCCTGATGCGGCCCGCGCCCACGGAGATACGGCCCGTTTCGACGTCGAAGGTGAGCCCCGTGAACTCTCGGCCCAGCGCGTCGGCGCGCACGCCCTTGCACTTCAAGTTGCTGGCCTCCAACTGCTGATTCACCTGCTAGATGGCGGTGTTGACAGCCTGCCCATATACGCTGTTCACCAAAACAACAAGGAGCCGCATGTGGGGTCGGCGGCAGAGGCGGCAGCCTTTAAACAATGATGGTGGTGGCGGTGGCGATGGTGCTGCTGACGATGACGATGGCCCACTGTCACTGACGGCGACGTCGCCGATGGCGACAAACAGGCGTCGCAGCTCCACCCGCAAGGCCCTGCGGGCAAAGGGTCCCCGCGCACTCCGGATGAGCAGCCGTTCTGGGAGAGACAAATCAAAGACGTGGATATCCACCAGCTTCGAGCACTGGTCCCTGGCAGGACTGGGGATCACAGGCGAGGCAATTCCCCCAGCTGCCAGCGCCTCGATCTCGAAGGTTGGGATCAGTGAGAGCCGATGCCGGCCAGGGTCATCTTTGAGCGCTGAGGGGCAAGGAAAACGATGCCTCGAATTCCAGGAGTGGCGCCAGCAGAGAAGATACTCCACTGGTAGGGGCCATGTCGGAAAACCGCTCGGACTGCAGTCTCCCGCCCCTGAACTGTCTGAAAGAATGGCCATGCCTCGGCGCATCAACTGTTCCACGCGGGCCCGCTTGCCACGCCGTTGGCGAACGAGGTAGCGCATGAGTCCGCGGACATCCCACGCGGCCACCAGGAGGCCAGAGGTACCAAAGGAGAACTGCACATCGCCCAGCAACCACGGGCTCCAGCGCTCGTCAGAAACACAACCAATTCGATGCGTCGACCGGCGAAGGCGCAAGCGCAACCTGGCGGCGGCGCTGGACCTGCGCTTCGTCGATCCCATGGGTGTCCGCAACGGCGCCCGTGAAGAGTTTACCTGGCTCGTCGAAGCCTTGGGGCACGAGCTCGACAACAGGCGCGGAGTTCTGGCTGATGAGGCCTTGCGAGCGGTTCGCAGACCAGGCAGCCCGCGAATACAACTCGATGAGAAGCGCCACGGCTCGCTTCGCGTGCATCTCCCTTCGAAACTGCCTGTGCGCCTTGTCAGCTCCGACGTAGAG
>CAUYUJ010019354.1:119414-134414 GCA_963575745.1 Prorocentrum cordatum | reverse complement strand
CGAGCTCGCGAGCTCAGCCCAGTGGCCTGCGGGGTGCGCGGAGCAGGGTTCAGTACGACACCCGGCGTGGGCCTGCCCTGTGCTGGCAAGCTCGCGCAGACAGTGGCGGCTGGACGACCCGAGCCTGGACCTGTTCCTGCACTCGGGGGGCCCGCAGGAGTCGGACTCCGAGAACGCCGTGTGGTCGCGCTGCCTCGCCGAGGACCCGCGGAGCAGCCACCCCCTGCCCCTCTCAGCCCGCTTGGTCCGCACGGCTGGACCCAGGGCAGGAGAGCCGCTGGAGGGTGAGGTCTTCCTGGACGGGTCGGCGTTCCACGGAAAGGACCACATCCTCGCGCGCGCCGGCTGGACGGCCTGCTCCACCGACGCCATGGGCGCAGAGATGTCCAGCATCTTCCGCCCTGTTCCCTGGCCCTGGCCCCAGGAGGCGGGGACGGGCGAGCTGCGCGCGGCTGCGGAGGCGCTGGCGCACGCCCTGCCGCCCATCCACCTCTTCAACGACTCCCAACTCCTACTCGACGGCTGGGAGGCGGGAAAGGACTGGTGCACGGACTGGAACCGCCCGTACCGTGAGGTGTGAAAGCTCTTCTGGACCAGGGCCCACGACGTCGGGATCGAATTCATCACGATCTCCAACGCGAAAGGCCACGCTTCCATGGGTGACGTGGACCGCGGCGCCATCACTGTATGACAGTGCGCGGGGAACCGATGTGCAAACGCTCGTGCCAAAGAAGCGGCGCAGTGCCACCCCGTCCGGCCCGTCCTTGTCGAGGCGGCCTCCATTGCTGATGAGGGGGGGGTGAGTCTGGGTCGGTGGGTCGGTCTCTCGGCGCAGGAGGGGGATGCATGGCTGCAAGCCGCGGACGGCTTCCAGGCACTCGGCCCAGCCGCGGTCCGATGCACGTTTGAGGGCTGTGCCCAGAGGAGCCCGCGCGCCGTGCCAAGATTTCGCGGGTCGGCTCGGCGCCCTGCCTCGGACACGGCCTCCTCCCTCCGCCCTCCCTCGAGTGCCGATGCTTGGTGTGGCGCCTCCTGCCTGCCTCGGGGGGCCCCTCTCCCCGCCGTCTCCCGCCCTCCCCCGCCTCTCGCCTCGGGTGGGGAGGGGCACGGAGGCAGCCCAAGGCAGGCGCTCGCAGTGGCAGCAGGCCTCAGCGTCGCGGCTGCGGCAGCAGCGGGGAGTGTCCGAGGTTCGGGAGGCGGAGGCTCACAGCGGCAGCAGCAGGAGCGGTCAGGAGCCCGCAGCAGCAGCAGCAGCAGCAGCAGCAGCAGCAGCAGCAGCAGCAGCAGCAGCAGCAGCAGAGCCCAGGCCCGCGAGCCCCCTCAGCAGCAGCAGCAGCAGCAGCAGCAGCAGCAGCAGCAGCAGCAGCAGCAGCAGCAGCAGCAGCAGCAGCAGAGCCCAGGCCCGCGAGCCCCCTCAAGGACCCCATGGCTCACCACCTCCAGGGGGGCAACCAAGCGTGTCCAGGGCTTGTGTCAGTGAGGAGTTGCCCCCCCGGTGGAACGTGCAATTTCACGAGTCGCACCGCATGTACCGTGCTAAGTGAGTGGCGTTCTGCATAGTGTGCGGATGTTCCACATCCTCTGTCCGCAAAATGAAGCTGAGCGAGGCCTGCCCCGAGCGTCCTGCCTCGCAGCGCCACAAGGATGGCTTGAAGCGACTGAGACGTGGCCTGCACCCAACCAAAGGGGGGTCGCAGGCAGAGCTCTGCCACGCAGAGAACGGTCGAGGTCTCCAGCGGGTATGAGGGAGCCTCAGGTGCCCCAGTGACAGCCCGGAGGCAGCCTGGAGGCCCGCCAGCCTCCACGATCACAAAATACGTAGGTTTGTGATCGTGAGCCCCTGGGCCTCCCTGGAGCGTCATGGGAGACCCCCGGCGCGGCCCCCGACGGTCGCTGCTGCTGCTGCTGCTGCTGCTGCTGCTGCTGCTGCTGCTGCAGGCGAGTCGTTGTAATGAAGCTGTGTGGGGGGGAGACAGCGAGTCGGCGGCTGCCCCCCACCTTGGGAGAGCGGGATCATCATCATCCTCATCCTCATCCTCATCCTCGTCCTCGTCCTCGTCCTCACCAGCATCAGAATCAACACCATTGTTCTAATCATCCCTCGACCCCGTACACACACACACACCCGCCCGCCCGCCCGTCCGTCCACCCGCCCACCACCACCCTCCCCCGCACAAGCACAGCGTTTTCTGCACAACGCCCGAGGCCACCAGTGAGCCCCTGTTGAGCACCTCGTTCTTGACATCGTCCGACGCACCCCACAGCATCTCGGCGGCCTTCTCGTCGATGGCAGCCTCCTGCCGCGGAGAGGCTCGTCGCAGGGGGGCTCGGAAAAGCAAAGGACAAGACGGCCCGAGAGGAAACAACCAGGTAGCGCAGCAAAAGACATGAGAAGGAGCCGGATGCTACCCCGATGGACTCTTGAGAGGCCCCAGCCCGCTGCTCTCACAAAACATAGGCCTCAGGCCTCAGTAACGCACGGCGCGCGCAGCCACCCGCCGCCCCCACGCCAGCTGCGCCTCCATGGCGCTCAGGACGCACCCCCGAGGAAGGCAAATCGATATCCGCCCCTGCGACGTGGACAATCCGTCGATCCGCTCCCGAACGCGCGGGCGTTTGCACCCGTCGGGGAGACGTAAGACTCGGGTTCGGGGGACTCGGGTTGGCCTGGCTGGGCCGTCAGGAAAATGACGAGCTCACGCTGAAAGGGCCCCACGAAATTGGACCGTTAAAACTCAGGACGGGCCCGTCAGAAAGCGTCGGCAAGCCGAGTTCCGGCGAACCCGAGGCTGGGGGGGGACGAAAGGGGGTAGGATAGCCAAGGGCAGGGTAGAGAATCACCTCACGCAGCTGGCTCTCCTGGCGCCGAGAGGCGCCCACGTGTCGAGGAATGGGCCCGGCGACGGGGCGAAAAACCAGCTGCGCGCAGCAGATTTCGCACCCCCTTTCCCTATCCTACCCCTGCGTCCAGCCCGAGGGCCCCACAGCTGGTCGCTCTAGCGCGGGGCCGCACCCCGAGCCACCTCCCCCAGAGGCGCGCCCACGCGCGCCTCGGCGGCTGGGCGCTGGGCGCTGCTGCCGGCGGAAACCGCGTCGGCCGCCCTGGCTGGCGCGCCCCTGGCTCAGCACTCGGCGACTGGGCCCCGCAGGCGCAGTCCTTCTCGGGAGCGGAGGGAGGGAAGGGGGAAGGGCAGGGAGACCGCGAAGCGCCAGGCCCCGCTTCTCGACCCTTCAGGCGCAGTCCTTCTCGGGAGCGGAGGGAGGGAAGGGGAAAAGGCAGGGAGACCGCGAAGCGCCGGGTGCGAGGTCGCAGGTCCTCCACCTCCTCCTCCCTGCTCCTCCTCCTCTTCCCTCCTCTCCCTCCTCCTCCCTCCTCTCCCCCCTCCTCCTCCTCCTCCTCCCCCCTCCTCCTCCTCCTCCTCCTCCTCCTCCTCCTCCTCCTCCTCCTCCTCCTCCTCCTCCTCCTCCTCCTCCTCCTCCTCCAGGGTGGGCGCGACCCCCGTCCTTCCGTACTCGGCAAGTGGCATATCCTGGGCCCAGGCTGGGTCCGCATGGAGGCCAACCTCGGGACAACAAGGCCAGAGCCCCCGGCACCTCGCCCGCGGCTCGCGCCACATCCGCAAGGTTAGGGGAGGAGTGGGAGGGAGTGAGGAGGAAAAGAAGAAGGGGGAGAACGAAGGAGGAGTAGCACCGCGCGCATTCGTCTTGAAAGTTTGCAGCGAATGCGCGATGGGGGGGCAGGTCGTTTCAAAAAGTGGCTCTCGCCTGAACGCCGCGCAAATTCGTCTTCAAAGTCCCACCAGCCCTTTGGGCGTGAGTGGTTTAGAGAGCCCGCTCTGTCCTCAACCCCCCTTCTTCCCCTTCGGGGAGGGGTTTACCCCTCCCCCTACCCCCTCCCCCTGGGCCTGGAGAGGGCGGGCCGCGGGTCGTCAGGGGGGTCTTTTTCGACTCCTGGGAGGGCCAAAAAACGACAACCCTCACGAGGATTCTGGCCCCGACGGGGGGACAGAGTTTGGCCCCTCTGCTCTTCTTTGAAGCAAAAATCATTGATTTTACTACGGTTTTGGCCCCATTTGGGCGTCCTGAGGGGGCCGCGCTCATCTTCCTTCATAGCAAAATCATTGATTTTACGAAGGTTTTGGGATCATTTTGTCCTTTTCAGGGGGCAGCTCTCATTGGCGCTTCTGAGGAGGTCGCACGAGGCCCCAAGATGGCCCCAAGAGGCCCCCAGGAGGCTCCCAAGAGGCCTCCAAGAGGCCCCCCGGAGGCTCCCAAACGGCCCCAAGAGGCCCCCAAGAGGCCCCCAAGAGGCCCCCAAGAGGCCTCAAGAGGCCCCAAGAGGCCCCCAAGAGGCTCCCCAGAGGCCCCCAAGAGGCCCCCAAGAGGCTCCAAGAGGCTCCAAGAGGCCCCCAAGAGGCCCCACGAGGAGCCCGAACGACTCACACCAGGACGAGGGGCCCGAACGACTCACACCACGAAGAGCCCGAACGACTCACACCACAAGGAGGGGCCCGAACGACTCACACCAGGACGAGGCGCCCGAACGACTCACACCACGAGAAGCCCGAACGACTCACGCCAGGACGAAGAGCCCGAACGACTCAAACCACGACGAAGAGCCCGAACGACTCACACCAGGAAGAAGGGCCCGAACGACTCACACCAGGACGAGAGGCCCGGAGATATGCGGGGGCAGGCGGAAACACGCCGGAAAAACGCGACTGTCGGCATGCTTCGCAAGAGTTGCTGTTTTGAGATGGGCTGTTGGGGATACGCGAAGCGTGAAGAATTTGCAATCGCTTCAAGGATGGAAGGCGGCTCGTCTTCAAGATGTGGCTCTCGCATTAGCGCCGCGCACAATCGTCTTTAAAGTCTACAGGATATTCAAGGATTCGTACGGTCGTAGTCCCGATATCTGTGTTCTAGCACGACATAAGAGTCTTAGGACGTAACAGCCATGTTGATCCACAACGTTGATGTCCAAGGAACACTGCGGTGGCACGGCTGAGGGGTCTCAGAACATTGTTTTCTAATTGCCCCTTCTCGCAATGAGGATAATTGGTTTGAGGAACCTGTGAAGAGGGAACTTGAGGGGAAGGTGTATTGCAACATCGCTGCTGCATCTTAGATTTACACTGGTCATCCTCCTCCTCCTTCGGGAGCGGCCAAGAGGGGGGGTCCAAGAGGGGGGGTGCAAATCATGACTGGCGGCATGTGCGCGGCCCAGCAGGGGGGCCAGAGACGTAATGAAATAAGAAGAGGCACCATGAGATCTGAGGAAATATCATGGCCCACCCCCCTCTTTACCGCCCCCGACTCCTCCTCCTCCTTCTTCTCCAATACATCCTCAGTGTCTTCCTCCGTGATTTCGGTATCTTCCATTTCCTCCTCCTCCACTTCTTCCTCCCCCTCCTCTTCCTCCTCCACTTCTCCTCCTCCTCCTCCTCCCCTCCTCCTCCTCCCTCCTCCTCTCCTCCTCCTCCTCCTCCTCCTCCTCCTCCTCCTCCTCCTCCTCCCTCCTCTCTCCTCCTCCTCTCTCCTCCTCCTCCTCCTCCTCCTCCTCCTCCTCCTCCCCTCCTCCTCCTCCCTCCATCTCCTCCTCTCCTCCTCCTCCTCCTCCTCCTCCTCCTCCTCCTCCTCCTCCTCTCCTCCTCCTCCTCCTCCTCCTCCTCCTCCTCCTCCTCCTCCTCCTCCTCCTCCTCCGTCCTGGACAAACTGCTCGACGGCAGCGGCCAGGGACTTCCCGCCCTTCCCGCCGCCCTTCGCCGGGCAACCGCCGCCGCAGCCGCCGCCTCCGCCGAAGCCCTGACCGCAGCCGCCTGCCGCGGGCAAGGGGCGGGGCACCGAGCAGGGCAGGACGGCAGGGGACGGAAGGAGCTGGCCGGCGGCGGGGGCAGGACGGGAGGGGCGGAGAGCGGGAGGAGGGGGCGGGAGGGAGGGGGGGGACGCTAGACGCCACGCAGAGGAGAGGGCACTGGGGAGGGGCAGGAAGCAGCAGGAAGAGGGGAGGAAGGGGAGGATGAGCAGGACGGGCGGGAGCAAGGGAAGAGGGAAGAGGCAAGAAAGGAAGGGAGGGAGGGAGGAAGGAGAGAGGGAGGGATGACCCAAGAGGCAGGAGGACCGGTGGGGGAGGAGGGAAAGGCGGGAAGAGGAGATGAGAGAGAAGATGGTCGGAGCAAATGAAAGGAGGAGGCGAAGGAGGAGGAGGAGGAGGACGAGGAGGAGAAGGTTGACGACCAGTAAGAAGAACCCGGCTCTGGCTCGCTGCCTCGCTCTACCCTCGTGAAGAGATGGCAGGCGGCCGCGCGCTCGCACGAAGGAGGCCACGCCACTACCACCTGCTCCTGTGGGGCCACGAAGCGTGTAAGGGGTGTGCCAGCATGGACATGCGGTGGGCGGGGAGCCGCATGTGGACCCTGCCACTGGGGCCTTCGGTGGAGCTCGTGTCCGCTGCACCAGCGTATCGCTCGCAGTGCAGACCAGGGCGGATCTCGTTCATGCGAGTTCGCCCTTCTTGCACCCCAACAACGCTGATGCCCAGCAGCGCTAAACTCCTCCTCCAGAACAGCGGCTTTGCCCATGAGCTGCGCTCCAGCCACCTGCACACGGGCAGCGTCTGCCTCGCGAGGGTGAAGAGATCCAACATTCGCAGTGGCGACACACAGTACTACTCCCTCATCGGTACTACTGTCGACTACGACCGTATCCCCAGGGCGGGGTGACTCGTTCAACGCGGGTGCTGGAGGCCCCCCAATGGCAGGGAGCTGAGCGGCCACGGCACTCGAAACAGAACAGGGCGGCGCTGCTGACGACGCGGTTGCGCAGCCAGGGGCCGAACAGGTCGAGAACCAGAGATCAGCGTCCATGCAGCGGCCAGAGGCACGGCCAGCACAGACACCTCCAAGACCACCTCAGAGATGCAGCAACGGTCATGATCATGAGCTGAATCGGGTAGAGATTCAAAATCGCACTCGGGGCAAGGCGACCCTGTGGTCGCGTCGCCCTCAGATTGCGCATCCGCGCCCAAAATGGGTAATATTACTCCGGCGACGGGTCGGTGTTCCCGGCCCCCGCTCGTGCCTTCGGGGCCTTCGTGACCGTCTTTTGATCACCCGGAAGTGGTCGGTGATGAAGCGCTTGGAAGCTGCTTGCCGTTCATGCGCACGTAGGTGCTGGTCGGAGGTGGGCCCAGGGGCTGCTTGCCCTCGCGCCGCGTGCTCGGAGCCCCCATGGCCAAATCCTGCTGCCTACGCTGCTGGGCGCGGGCCTCGCGCAGCGTCACGGTGAAGCCGTCGACGAGCCGCTGGCAGTGCCGCGCGGC
The DNA here is from genome assembly GCA_963575745.1 of Prorocentrum cordatum. Taxonomy (NCBI): domain Eukaryota; class Dinophyceae; order Prorocentrales; family Prorocentraceae; genus Prorocentrum; species Prorocentrum cordatum. The sequence continues at coordinate 127,093 of CAUYUJ010019354.1, read as the reverse complement.
AGCCTCGACGCGGGCAGGGTCGACGCACTCGTCGTCCCGGAGCTCCGAGATCATGCCGCTGAGCAAGCGCTGCACCTGAGAGAGCGGCGCTTCCGCCGGCTCCGCGGTCGGAGGCGGGGGCACGGACCAGCCGCTGCTCGAGACCGACGACCTCCTGGGCGCACTGCACCTCCTCGGCGTCGGCGACCTGCTTGAGAGCCACGGCAGCGTCGATCGCGGCCTGAGCGTCCGCTTGGCGCCAAGGCGGCCAGGGCCTGGCCTGGGTGCGCACCGACAGGCTGACCGGCAGCCAAGAGCTGCCACATCGCCGCGATGCGCTCTAGGATGGCCTCCTTAAAGGTCCCCTCGTCCTTTGGGAGCTCCGCCAGAGATCCTTCGAGTTTCTTGATCTGAGCCGACGTCGCCTTGATGTCGACAGGGTCGGCGGGCGACGCGAAAAGCGGTACCTGCTGGACGACATGCTGCTGCGCCTCCGCGAGCTTGGTCGTGATGGCGGCGACCTGGCCCCTCGTAGACTGGACGGCCTTGGGCCGTGGAGCAGCCCCCCGTCTCCCCAGGCAGCGGGCTGCGGCCGCCCTCGCGCCGCGCGTTCCCCGGCGCAGAGCGCGCCACGTCGCCGCGCGCCCTCTCCACCCCGCACGTGGCGCAGGAACTCGAGGTACTGGTGGCATCGCATGCCTTGCAAGCCACTGCTTGGGCCTGCGGCCAGAGCCCCAGCCCCAGCCGCCAGACCTCGATTGCCAGCCAGACGACGACGGCATGGGCGCTGAGCAGACATCCGAGGGGACACACGCCAAGCCTTGAGCCAAGGCCTGAGCCAAAATGGCTACGGATATAAAGTATTCATCGAGTGCCGCGCGCGGCGCATCAAAAAAAGGCGAAAAAAAAAAATCTATACCAGGAAAACGGCACAGGAAACACATACAGGGAAAGCGAAGAAAGCGACACAAGGAAAACAAAGGCAGCGGGAATGGCTGGGCATGCGCCTCCAGACTGCTGCTAACTACTGGCGCGGCCGACGGTTGAGCCGTCAGGCATGCGAATTGGACCCTTCGCAAGAGCATGGGAATGCCCCGCGCGCAAGAGCATGGGAACGCCCCGCAGCGATGTGACAAGAGACGAAGACGGCTCCCAAAAACGGTGCCGCAAGCAAGGCAAATGGCATCAGCTGGTGCCCAAAATCGCTGCATGTACTTACGGCCGTGCTGAACGCGCATGTGCTGAGACAATGCTTATGTAGAAGCGGATCGGCCATCAGAAATAGTGCAAGCGCGCCGGCGCGTGCCACCTGACGTTGACGCTTGGGCGACATCGGCGGCATCGCAGCAAGAATCAGCAAAGTCAGAGCTGCTCACAGCACTGGACCAGCGTCCATGAGAGGCGGCTAAAATCAAGTCGGCCCACTTCGAAACATCGGCAGCGGGGCTGGGGAGGTGCGAGCACAGGGCGGCAAGCTCACGCAGCTTCAGCAAGTCAGTGGTCAAGCAGCTCTGCCCAAGGCATCGGCCGATCCTTGGGACTCGTGCTGAGCATCGCCAAAATGGCGGAGGGCAGCAACTGCAGCAGTCGTCCAAAGTAGCGGGGGCGTGCGCGCATAATCAGGCTATCGATGCTCGGCCTCCGAAGGCGCTCGCGCACTTCTACATCGCGGGCAGTGCGTCGAAAACGTGGTACTCTGGCGATCCTCCTGTGAACTCGCATGTGCACGCTTCTGCTGGTAACATGGAAGCAAAGAGTCGGCACGATGATGTGAACGTTGTGCAATAAACGGCTCAAAATCAGGCTCTGCAACATCCAGAACTGAAGGTCAATGGACACCACTGGGGAGCCGAAGATCTCGATGGCTAGCGGAGCGGAGCTTTCCACAGCGGCTCCGCGGAGATGCTGCGCAGCGAGGCCCAGCGAGCCATTGGAGCACAGAGCTCCTCAGGGGTGGGTGTACTTCGGAACACACATATATGTATCTATATGTGTGTATATATATACATACACACATACTAGAACCGCGCGCGTTTCGCGCGCGCGCTCAGGTTCTAGCCGCGCCCCAGGAACTAGCATCGCAAGTTGCTCATGAGGAATGCAGGACGATTCTGGAGACCCTTCGGGGGTGGTAGAACGACCTGTGGCAATTAACTGTTGGGATCCTGGCGACGTGTCGGGGAGTCCTTGAGCCTTGGGCTTATTCAACATTTCTTGCGCTTCCTTGGATCCGCCCGAAGACCCGGAGGAAGAGGAGGAGGAGGAGCTTAGCAACGAAGAACTGTGCCTGAGCCTGGCTCCGAAGTGCACGCCACCAAGGCCACACCACGGAGTATCGAATACCGCCCCCTCCCTTCCCAGCCACGCATCTGGGGCCAAGCCAAGGCGCAAAGATGTTAAGAGAACCCATCTGGGTCGCACTGGCAAGGCCCTCGATTCGATGACTCTGGCTTCTCGGGGGGCATTATTGAAGAGCTTCCGCGCCCTCCGGCCGTCCATGGATCGTCTTGAAGCCTCTTGGGCGCCTGCTGGAAAAGCGGTATTAGGGGCCTTTGGCGTCCGTTTTTGGAACCGTTTTGGGAGCAGCCTGGGCCATTTTGGAAACCTTGGGACCGTTTGGGGGGCCTCTTGGGCTACCTTGGAGCCCTCTTGTGGCAGCGCTGGGGCCATTTGGGGTCCATCTTGGGTCGTCTTGGGGTCCTCTTGGATATCTTGGGCCGTGTTGTGTTCCTTCGCGTGCCGTCATCGGACATCTTGAGCCGCTTTGGGGGCCCTCTTCGGGCCCTCTTGAATTGCACTAGGCCAAAATTTGGCCCTGTTAGGGCTCTTTGGGGCCGCTTTGGGGCAAGCTCGGAGGTCGTTCGGGCCGTCTTGGGCGCACGGCTCTCGAAGCCCGCTCGATGTCCGACTTTGGGACCCCTGTCAGGGGCGGTCTTGGAGGCTTCTTGGATCGTTTTGGAGGCATCGTCGGCCGTCGTGAGGCCCTGCTGGGACGCCTTGACGCACTCTTGGAGCCAGGCCCTTCCCTGGCGATCTTGGCATGCCCTTGCGCCGTCTAAGGATGTCGGAAGCCCAGGATTGCGAGCCTGCTGAAATACTGCTCCTTTTCGAGGGCCTGCAAGAAGTTTTCCAGCAAGGACTCACCAATCGGAGGTCTGGTGGGATTTGCAGCGCTGCAGGACCTCTCGACCTGCGTCCCTGGTCAAAGCGCGTATCGGGCAAAACCGTCCAAGCGCGAATCGCAATCACAACTCGGGCTGCTGCTCCCTGGCGATTCTACAATGACAGCTCCTTTTTGCGGTCCAGTAAAAAGGTTTCTGGCAAGGATTCGCCAATCGGAGGTCAATGTAGCCTTACGCTGGAAAAAACACTAAGATCGGAGGAGAGAGAATGCACCAGCCGGCAAAATGCAACAGCAGTCAAAATGCACCAGACAGCAGCACCAGAGAGGGAGGGGCGGGAGGAGGTAGGTAACCCGAGAGTTCTAACAGTGCCCTTACATTAAATCTCACCACCGGATTTATCACTTGGGGCCTCAGGGGTCACCAGCTGTCATCTTCGGATATGTCGTCAATCCAGCTCGATCCCAGAATACCAATCCAGAGGATGGTGTGTTTCACAACAGGAGGGTGCCCCCAACTCCCGTCTTGGGATCTGGCCTCGATCCGGCTCGATACACGGAGGCTGGATCAGTCCGGAGTTTTCCCGCTCGAAGATGACACGTCCCAGGTCCACGCCCAAGACAGTCCCAGGTGCATCCCAGGCGTGCCCGCTGGAGAACTCTGCGTCCGAAGGACAAACTATGTAAACTATGATTGCCAGCCTGGCGTCCTGGATCAGGGCAGGAGCATTGTGGAGCTCCCGTGGGGGACTAGTCGAGATGCTCCCATGGAGAATTGTGAACAAGGGGGGCAGACCTGTGCCGCCTTCCTATGGCCGCACATTTGCAAGGCGACCCTTGTTAAAACACAAATGAGCGACAAAAACAAGCGGATCTTACGCGAGAATGCAGTGCAACCCCACGCCACGGCTCACGTGGGCCGCCAGCGCGGCACGCTGCATGGGCCACATTTGGGCCTTCTTGGGGGGGGCCTGAGCAATGAGCCTTCACCCTTGATCGATCTCCTCCAAAATAGCCCCAAGATGGCCCCCGAGGCTCCCAGGGGTACCCCAAGACGGCCCCAAGAGGTGCCCAGGAGGCCCCAAGAGGCCACCACGACGTCCCAAAGATGCCCCCAAGAGGCTTCCAAGAGATCCCCGAGAGGCTCCAAGAGGTCCCCGGAGGCACCCAAGACGCCTCAAGAGGCCACTAGGATTGCCAAGAGACCCCCAAGACGCCCCAAGGGGACCCCAGAAAGCTCTCGACTAAACATCCGAAGAGACTCCGAGAGGCATAGAAGAGGCCTCCGAGCTTTCTGCTCGCCCTCCTCCTCCATTCCATCTCCTTATAGAAAGCTCCTCACTGTCGCACTCCGTGGACGGTCGAAAGGCGGGCTGGGCGTTGCCCCTGAGACTTCCTCACCATTTATGACCCTGAAGCTCAGAAACTGACAGCACTTCCACAGATGGAGGGCGGGTCGTTTTCAAGATGTGGCTCTCGCCTCAGCGCTGCGCACATTTGTTTGAACAGTTTGCAGAAAATTTCACGGATTGGAAGCGGGTGGTTTTCATATTGCTGTCGCCTTAGCGCCACGCACACGGATTAAGGGCGGGTCGCTTTCAACATGTGGCTCTTGCCTCAGCGCCGCGCACATCCGTTCTAAAACATTGCAAGAGTGTCAAGGATTGAGGGCGAGTGGTTGGCAACATGTGCCTCTCGAATTAGCGCGGCGCATATTCGATTTAAATTTGCAAAGGCTTCACGGATTGAGGGCGGGTGGTTCTCAAAATGTGGCTAAACAATTGCAAGAGCTTCACGGATTTTGGGCGGCTCGTTTTCAAAATGTGGCTCTCGCCTTAGCACCACGCACACTCATTTAAAACAAGAATGAGAGTTTCACGGGTTCCCATGGTCAACGTGCCAGAAATTTTGCTTTGGAAGGACTCAGGATTGTGAGAGCGCAACAGTTCGTTGATTCGCGGTGTTGAAGTCCCAGGAATGGTGTTCTGGCAAGATTCAGGATCGTCAAGACCCAACAGTCATGTTGACTCGTGGCCTTGGAGTCCCGAGAGCTATGTTTTGGCACGCTTCAGGGTCTTCAAACGGTTCTTTCCCAACGAGGCAGTTCCCCCAGTGAAAAATGAACCCGTGTAGGGACCTATGAAGAGGAAGCTTGGAGGGAGGGTTTATTCCAACATCGTTGATGAGTTTTGGAATTCCGCTAGTCCTCCTCCTCCTCCTCCTCCTCCTCCTCCTGATCCTCCTCCTCCTGCTCCTTTTCCTCCGCCTCCTCCTCCTCCTCCTCCTCCTCCTCCTCCTGCTCCTCTCCTCCTTGAAGCCCCCCAGAGGCTCCGATGGTCTAGAATAATCACCACTGACGACGACGACGACGACGACGACGACGACGACGACGACGACGCGCGAAAGAAGCATAGTCGGGCAGGAGAGCGGGACATGGGATGCAACTGGCACGATGGGACGGCGTCGAGGATCGTCAGGAATGTCTCAGGGCGTCTGGGGGGGAACTTTGGGGGGCCTCTTGGGGGCGCCCCTTGGGCTTCCTGGGGGCCTCTCGGGGACTTCTTGGAGCCTCTTGAGGGCCTCTTGGGAGCCGCTCGGGGCCTCTTGGGGGCCTCAAGGGGCGGAGAGCTCGATATGTCCGTTCGAGTTCCCCCTCTGGGGTCTCTCTTGAGGCGTTCCTGGGGCCCTCTCGCCGCCGTGCCCCTGGGCACGGTGTAAGCGTGTCCTCGGGTCATTTGCCTAACCTCCTGAGCCCCAGTCCTGTCCCGAAGAGTCTTCCAGGGGACCGGACCCGATATGGCTAAATCTCCCGGGGCTCGGCGCGCGCCCCCTGGGCCTTGGAGCGTCTTCTCGCCAGACTCTTTCTGGCTCAAGCGGGCTCCAAGACGGGCCGAGAGGGCCGGAAAAGACCCCCAAGATGGTCCACCAGGGCCCGGAGACGCCGATAGGTCGCTCCAAGACGCCCAGGATGATCCCAAGATGGCCGAAGAGGCCCCCAAGAGGCCTCCAGAAGGCCTCCCAACAGCGCTCCGAAAGGCCAGAATCATAGATTTTCCTAAAAAGCGTTGAAAGGTTGTCAGTCTTCGCGCCTGTTCGGCTTACGCGACGCTCCAAGACGGCCCTAGAGGCCCCGAAGATCGCCTCAAAACGGCCCAAGAGGCTCCCAAGAGGGCCCCAAAACCAAGACGGTCCAAGAGGCGCCCAGGACGGCGCTAGAGGCTTCCAAGACGGCTTCAAGAGGAGGCCCAGACGGAGGACCCGAACGGAGAGTTCGAGCTCTCGGCCCCGAAAGGTCCTCAGGAAGATCCCAAGAGACCACAAAGACGCCCCAAGAGGCCCCAAGAGGCCCCCAGGAGGCTCCAAGAAAGCCCCAAGAGGTTTCCAAGAGGCCCTTAAGAGGCCCCCATGAATCCCCCAAAACAATCCCCAAGAAACCCCAAAATTATCCCAAAGAAGCCCCCTAGAGCGCTCAGAAGAGACCCCATGAAGCATCCCTGAGGACTCTGACTCGCAATCCAGGAAGGGTGGCGGGATGGGCCGAAGGCCATTCGGATATATCCATATGTATGTTTACACACATACACGCAAACATAGATGCATACATACATACATACATACATACATACATACATGCATGCATGCATGCATGCATGCATACATACATACATACATACATACCTGCATGCATGCACGCATGCATGCATGCATACATACATACATGCACCAATACATCCATACATACATACATGTATACATACATACATGCAGATGTGCGTACGTACGTACGTACGTACCTACATACATACATACATGCATACATGCATACATACGTACATACCGACCTACCTACCAACCTACCTACCCACCTACACATCTACATACATACATACATGCATGCATGCATGCATGCATACATACAGACATACATACACATATGCATATATGCATATATGCATACATATATACATACATACATATGCATACATGCATACATATATACAGTCATACATTCATACATGCACATACCTACATGCGTGCATACACACTTACAAACATCGATACATACATACATGCATACATACATGCATGCATACACACATACATGCATACATGAAAATATACATATACATGTACAGATACATATACGTAGTCATATACATATACATGTACATGCACCTATGCATATACATATCTATATGTGTGTCTATGCATGTACATGTACATAGACATATACACATGTATGGTTGTACGCATGTATGTATACATATGCATATGCATATACATAAATATACATAGGTATATACATATGCATATACACATACAAATACATATATATATATATATACGTATACCTATACATATACAGACAGACAGACAGACAGGCAGACATACATATGCACGCATATACATACACACATACATAGTGCATACATACACACATACATACATACGTACGTACATACATACATACGTACATACAGATCTATATCTATACATATATATATATACACATTTGCATATACACAGATACACGTGTACGTATGCGTATACGCATAATCCCAGCTCTGCGTCGAGCCCA